>SEYY01001211.1:35000-40000 GCA_009176605.1 Armadillidium nasatum
AATAAACAACATAAATGCCTTAAGAGCTTAATAATAAAACATTATTAAAATATATATATATATATATATATATATATATATATATATATATATATATATATATATATATATATATATATATATATATATATATATATATATATATATATATCAAGGGAAAGAGGTGGGAGTGGCAGAGGGGTAGGAATATTCCCTGCCACATCAAGGGCACTTAAGGATATTGGAAGGGACACTTTATGGGGGAAAAACCTACTATTTTTTATATATATATATATATATATATATATATATATATATATATATATATATATATATATATATATATATATATATATATATATATATATATATATATATATATATATATATATGAAAGGCCTAATTTTGTGCAAAACAATAACATAGATGAGGTTAAATCTCACGTAGAAGCAGCTTCTGATTGTTGCTCTTTACTGGGCACAGAGCTAACACCCGAATTTGTACCAGTTTTCTCACCCAATGTTGATTCTCCCTCATTCCTCTGTCAAATTATATATATATATATATATATATATATATATATATATATATATATATATATATATATATATATATATATATATATATATATATATATATATATATATATATATATATATATATATATATATGGTGGGCAAAGCCTAAAGGCCTACGATTTCCACCAGTTGGGGTAATTAATGGCCAACATGTCCCGATACACTGTTTAAAAGTATGCAAGTCAAAGGGAGTTGGGAAAACAGATAAAGGGAGTGTGTTCTATACTTTACCTGCAGAGTACATGTAAGAATGATCATAGCGGTTAAATGGGGTTGGAGAGTTGGAAAGAGAAAGGATGAGACTGTGTAGAAACTCATGTCGCACAAACCCTTCTCAATGGGGGAGGTATGAGACGTGAGAGTTCTGAAGAGCAGTGTCCGTTGTACTAGCGATAGTATAGAGAGAGTGACGCAACAATTCGAAGGGCAGAAAAAGATTGGAGAGAGTTAGTAAGAGCAAAAGAATTTATAAGACGAAAAGCCCTAGACACGACCTTGTCGAGAAGAGCTATATGTGTGGAACCATCTCAGATGAGTGAGGCATACTCTATACAGGGGAGAACACACCTGTAAAGAGAAAGCAACTGGAGTGGCGGAAAAAATTCACGAAGGAGCCCAGAACACTGAATTTCTTAAAAGCCTGTTTAAAAAGAAAAGTAAATTGATTCTTATATAACGACGAGAAAGGAAATCAGAGAGAAGGATAGATTCCGAAAGTAGGAAGTTTGTAAATCAAAGCTTTGTGCCAAACTCTATCGAAAGTTTCCGATATGCCCAGGCGCCACAGTTAAAGATTTACCGAAGAGCGGAGAGAAGGGAAAGCAGATTACCAGTTGGGCGTTCTTTACGAAAGCTACAGTGGTGATCAGAGAAAGATTAGAAGAATTGAGGGGTTTCCAAATCTTCCAGTTAAGGATGGATTCGAAAACTTTAGAAATAAGAGACGTTAAAGAAATAGGACGATAGTTAGAGGGTTGAAGAGGGGGTCCCCCTTCTTCGGCAAAGGCTGAATGAGAGCACGTTTCCGGCGAGAAGGAAATGTTGAAGTAGAAAGACAGGGCGAAAATAGTTTACGAAGGCAGGGTGCAAGCTCAGAAGCACAAGTGAGATTATATATATATATATATATATATATATATATATATATATATATATATATATATATATATATATATATATATATATATATATATATATATATATATATATATATATATATATATATATATATATATATATATATATATATATATATCTGTGCGCTTTCTTAAATTTAAATTGTAAACCATTAAATAACTATATTTTAAAATAGTTATAATTATCAATAAAAAAAATTTCGTTTGTATAATTTATCGAATTGCAGTGTGCTCTCCTACGTGAATTCAAACTGTTATTTTTCAATAAGAATATGGGAATAACTGTGTGCTTTTCCTTTACGTCAAATGCAAGTTCTCTTCCACCTCAAAACTTATTTAAAAGGCCTAAATTTTTATACGCTACTTAACGTAGAGACGAAAACATTCAGATGTATAAAGATTATTGTTGGAAACTTTTAGAACCTCTGGAAGAGTTATCCTCTATGACATTACAAAAGTTTGCAAATGTTCAGTCTAAAAACCGAAATTATATTTGTTTGAAGTTCAGACCCTAATGCAGTCCATTTAAATTCTAGAGCGTATTGAAAATAAAATACAAAGGCATATGACTTGGTACCTTCTCTTCTCTACTTGCTGAATAGCATTTTTTCAAAAACTTGTTTTATCTTCAGTATTTTGAAAAGCTGTACTAGCTAAATCATTTCTAAGAATTCCTGTTCTCCTTCACTATTTGAAAAAGTTTTTCCTACAGTGAATAATGGACATTCAGAATGCTTTAAATGAAAATTACTGAAGTATTAATTTTACCCCATAAAAGTATTCAACCATGGAGGTTAGACGAAACCATAATAAGATTCTTTATGAATAAACAATGGGGTTCAGTTAGCATGAAAAGTGTTTAAGTACTTTCTAAGTTCTAAGCATACACATTTGAGGTCTTAAAAAGACAAAAGAGCAGCAGCTGTGGTGTGTTTGGCATTAGTACCACTTCCAAAATACTCAAGAATTTTAACTGACAAATTATTTCAATTTATTATATTTTTCAAGATCACAATGAATTGTATTTCTTCTGAAATAACGTTTCTATTCCACTCCTTTAAAAATAAAATACAACTGCCTTATTGCTAAAATAAATTTTTAACATTATTAACTTTACTATAATAATTAATTTTACCTCTACAGACATCCATGACTGAGACTGCACTTCTGCTGACGATACATCTTCACTTCTTCCTTCTGCCAAAATAGTTTATATATATATATATATATATATATATATATATATATATATATATATATATATATATATATATATATATATATATATATATATATATATATATATATATATATATATATATATATCAACAGAATAATAAAAAATAACCTTCGTCAGTGGTTTGTTGGTCCGTTAGCTCAGATTGTTCTGCACCCGAAGAATTAGCGGAAACGAATGAACTCGGTCTAGAGGAGTGAGGAGTTATCGGATCGATGGAAGTAGACACTACAGTATTGGCGATAACGGAAGAAGAGGAAGAAATTGTTGATTGGGAGCCTTGAGTTTGAGATTCAGAAGAGGAAGTTTGTTCCTGCAGAATGGTCTGTTGGTGCAAATGAAGTTGGTGTAGTCGTTCACGAGACGCCACTAGTTCCTTTCGCATTCGCTCACGCTCATCGTCTCGCTCTGATATTAAGACCTGGAATAAATGGTTAAACATTAAATAATTACTTTTTTTGACAATTTAACAAAAATTTAAATTTTTAATATAAAGAAAAAAATTTAATTTATTATAATATATATATATATATATATATATATATATATATATATATATATATATATATATATATATATATATATATATATATATATATATATATATATATATATATATATATATATATATATATATTATTTGAAGAAATTTTACATGAAAGGGTAAGATTTCTTTCTTCTTTTTTAAAATTTTATACATATTTTAAATGTTCCTTTGATGGAATTTTATTATTAAGCCAGCTACAGAATAACTATTAATTAATTAATTAATTAATAACTTGGATAATAATTTGAATGCATTTTCAAAAGTTACTATAAAATATTTTATACTTCTTAAAAACGGTCGGTAGATGTCCTTCATTCTTATATTTTTAAATTATTTTAATAATGATTTTTATTTTTACTAACTTTGATTATTATAATTATGTCTCTCATTTATTACTAAAATAAATAAGGCAAAAGGTTACTAGGTTTTTGTAAAGTAATTTTAACATTATTATCATTATTATAAGATACTCTTCTGCTCTGAATGAAATTAATAATATAAATAAATAAAGATACGAATAATAGACCTGTAAATAAATTTAAGGAAGGTTTTTTTTTTTTTTTTTTTTTTTTTGCAATTAAAACTTCCAATGATCTCGGGTAAAATTAAACTTTTTTTGAAGAGTTTCTAGAGTTTTATAAAATTTTAAACTGAATATAGTACAAGAGCTTGAACAAGTGAAATCGAAACATATCATTAATTTTTGTTTTAATACGGCAGTCAAAATTTCAAAATGAAACTTCATGAAGGCGTTTGATTCTTTTAAAAAAAAACGTTTAAAATTATTAACTAAGTAGTTTTTACTTAGTGAACAAATTTTTCAAATGATTTACCATGAAGATTTTTTTTTTTAAAATAAATATTTTTCCGATTGCTTCACAAATACCCACAAAACTATGTCTTAAACGCTTGCAAAGAATATAAATATCAAATAAAGAATCAAACTCCATGTATAACAATAATAAAAAATAATGAAGTTCTAAAGAAGGTATGAAAGACAGTACTGCAAGGCCTTGAAAGATACAAAAATTATAGTACAAGGTCTAAAAGATACCAAAAAACCAACTTGCTTTAATTTCGTCTCTTCATTCGGATACCAAATTTTATTTAAAAAAAAAAAAAAAAAAAAATGCAACCTTACAGCACTGTCCGTGTCTCAAACGATTTAGTTTATATCAATTGTTGTTAAATAATTTAATATATATTTTTCTTTTCTTGTAAATAAATATGTGTCGTTTACTAACAAAACAATGTGCCTTTGAGCAAAATAATTTACTTATATATTTATTTGCTTTTTAACATGTGGTTTCATAGAACTTTCTCAATTCTGAATACTGAGTGATTTTATACTTAGAATTACTTAAAAATAAGATTTTTAAGATAAAATTACTAGTGTGTGTGAGTGTGTTTGTGTATACAACATTCAAATCCTTTCCCAAGAGTAAATGACATGAAATCACCATCGGAAGAGTATCTTTTTTTAACTTTTTAAACAGCAAGGGTGTAACAGAACGCACTGCAAA
>SEYY01001211.1:47500-52500 GCA_009176605.1 Armadillidium nasatum
TAATAATAATAATAAAAATAATAATACTAGAAAATTAAAATGAAAACACTATCACATTGGGAAACTCTAAATACTTCTGCTCGAAGCCATCGCCTAATCTACCTTCAGAACCAACGAAGGGGAGGAGAAGAAGGAGGAGGAGGAGGAAGCAAGCAGCTCATTTTCTAAAATCTTTTGAAGTTGAGGTTGCCCTATTTACTATATACACACACACACACACACACTCCCCCTGCTACCTCAAAGTCTACCCCCCTTCACATATAAGCAGCTCTATTAATACGCTTTTTCTCCCATCCCCTCTCAACCCTCGTTCATATACAGCTACCTTGAGTCAACCACACCTTAGAAATCACTTAAGACGTTTTAAAAGTAAGCAAAGATGCAGCAAATCGATTAATAATAATAATAATAATAATAATAATAATAATAATAATAATAATAATAATAATAATGAGAAGAAAAAATGTAATTAATTTTTGAGCAAATATACACGGCCAATTTAAATTTTAAGCACAAAATATTTTCAAGGATATATATATATATATATATATATATATATATATATATATATATATATATATATATATATATATATATATATATATATATATATATATATATATATATATATATATATATATATATATATATATATATATATATATATATATATATATATATATCGAAAATTATTCTGTAGTCTAATCATATACATACGTTTGAAGAAAAATAGAAATTGAATCTTTTAATTCCCCCCCCAAAAAGTAAAGGAAAATATGGGTAATACTGGGTGTTTCAAGGATGAAAAAACTCTCTATTGCCTATATATATATATTTAAACTTTGTCAAAGATGCATATGAAGGAGACCGATAATAATAATAAACAAATGTTAAAAGTGGTTGTTTATAATATGAATGATGGATCGTCTTTATTTCATAAACATTTGCAGGCACATTACGTGACTAATGTCACCTTTTGTTTTTAGGTTTAAAATTTGTTAATTTTCATGTCTTAAATGCATGATAATTGTCATTCCAGAAAGTAAAAATAAATAAATAAAAATGTCCGAGCCCCTTTAAGTGTATAATAATTATTTTGGAAAACCATAAATTTTAGGTATCCCCAAAGGTATATATATAAAAAAGATTTCAGAAAACAACGAGAAATTGCACACCAAATATTAACTTTCCGTGCGGCACAGACAGACTGCGTTCCAAAAACAAATTTTTTTCCTTTTTAAATCAAACGTGATAGTATTAACTTCATCGTAACTGCAATTAAGGAAATCTTACTTCAAACCCCTCTATCGCACATTTGCATGATTTGTACGAACAAACCTCAATAATATTAGTTCGTTCATTGGAAAACGTCTATACTGACACAACACACAATGGAATAAATGCTACAGTGCGACTGGAGCGTAACTTTGTTTTTTCCTTCAGGAAGTTCTATTCTATTTAGAAATTGCATCGTTTGTGAAACCCATTTTATATTCTGTTGTGCGAATCATAAGACTTATCTATTATAGTTCAACTGATCATTAAAATGTTATCAATAGTTGCAGAAAATGACGAATATTTCTTGATAATACAAAGTCAAAAATGAAAAACTTGCGTGACTTACATGGTAATATGTTTTTTTTTTCACTATTGCTAAAAATTCCTCATGAGAAATTAGAAAAATTTTTATATAAGAACTCAACAATTAATTACTACAAATCATTCGTTAACATGAAAATCTCAAAGGTTTTAAAAACTAATTTAACCTCGAATAACTAATTTTATTTTAGACGACTGAATATTTAAAAAGAATATTTTATTACCATTTTATTTGAATTTGAAGTAGCTTTGCTGTATTATCTTCTTTTACACGAGTGTTACTAATTTACTTTGATGACCTTGTAGAGGACTAAGTGCCGTCTAGTTTTTTAAAGAAAAAAATCAAATATAAACCCATCCTCATAATAATAATAATAAAAAAATAATAATAAAAAAAAAAAAAAAAAAAAAAAAAAAAAAAAAATATATATATATATATATATATATATATATATATATATATATATATATATATATATATATATATATATATATATATATATATATATATATATATAAATATAAAATAAATATAATATATAAAAAAAAATAAAAAAATATAAAAATTTATAAAACGTAATTAATAAATTGAATTTAATTAGTAAAATTACAAACTTAAATGACGAATACAATTTTATTATTATTTAATATTATTTTTACACAAGTATAAGATATCCTAAAATGACTGTAAAAACGAAGCCAAACAAAAGCCAATTTTGATGCGAATAATAAATACCAAAATCCCCGACACGATCCCAACTGATCAAATGAGATCCGGGTTTGGACTTTGGTGGTGGATTCAACAAAAGAAGAAAGTCACCAAAATCACGATCTCACTTCTCTCCCTCTTTTCAAAAAACCCTTTCATTTTATTTATATATATAAATGAAAACTCAATAACAATAATTTATTTTCAAATCAAAATATATTTTACAAAAACACTGGACAGATTTCAACGCGATATATATATATATATATATATATATATATATATATATATATATATATATATATATATATATATATATATATATATATATATATATATATATATATATATATATATATATATATATATATATATATATATATATATATATATATATATATATATATATATATATATATATATATATATATATATATATATATATATATAGTAAAGTTTTACTTATAAATATAGATTTAAATTTTATTTTTAACATAATGATCAAACGAACGGCAACTTAAAAGGAATTTCTCAGGGAATTGCAACTTTATATATATATATATATATATATATATATATTATATTATATATATATATATATAATATATATATATATATATATATATATATATATATATATAAGTTTAATCAACACTGAAGCAGCAAATTTTTAATTAGGTTCTTTTTTAAATAACTTTGAGCGAACAAATGTATTGGAAATTATTGGGACTTTGACGCAGTCAGGACAAAAGAAAAGAATAATAATTCTTTGCATGGTTCTAAAGGCTGGGATCCTTTTTTACCAGTATTTTCGTCCCACGTACGGTTGCAAGAAAATGAAGTTTCTGGTTTCTGCAGCCGACGCCACCCTGAATCTTATGGGATATGGTGGAGTAAAATATATATATATATATATATATATATATATATATATATATATATATATATATATATATATATATATATATATATATATATATATATATATATATATATATATATATATATATATAATAAAACTTCCTGATACCATTTTTGGAGGGTTCACGGGGCTCCCGCGGGGGCCCCTTCCCCAGACTTGAGGCCAATTTCAATGGGATGAACCCTCCAAAATGGTATCAGGAAAGAGCGTGAGGTAAATTTGAGCGGAGTGATTTGCCTTGCAAATCAAAATCCCGTTTGGCTTAGGTTGCTAGATTTTTTCGAGAAGTAGCTAAATCTCTGGCACCCCATATATATATATATATATATATATATATATATATATATATATATATATATATATAATATATATATTATATAATATCAGATCTTATATGAAAATTAAAAAACAAAAATGAAAAAAATATATATATATATATATATATATATATATATATATATATATATATATATATATATATATATATATATATATATATATATATATATATATATATATATATATATATATATATATATATATATATATATATATATGAGTGTGTGTGTGTACGTAGGGTGGGACAATATATACATAAAACTTTGAGTACATAAAGACTGAGAGCTCTTGATGCTGTAAGGATCAGAAGATTAACTCAGAGGAAACAAGAAGAACTAAACGAAGGAGATAAAGATTCTCGCCAGGAAGAACAACGAGCTTAACGAAAAGCTCTCCTCCGGGAAAGCAGACAAGCAGACAAACAGACAGACTTTGGCAACTATTTCTTTAAAGCAGGACACACACGTTCGCTCACACACACAAACACAGAGCTGGAACAATACCTTTCACTCTCACTATCTCTTCGAATAATTTAAAGAAAATAGGAAATAATGAAAACTATTTTAATAGAAGTAAGACGTTCCTAAAGGCTTCCAAAACTATTTTGAATCTTATATATATATATATATATATATATATATATATATATATATATATATATATATATATATATATATATATATATATATATATATATATATATATATATATATATATATATATATATATATATATATATATATATATATATATATATATATATATATATATATATATATATATATATATATATATATATATATATATATATATATATATATATATATATATATATATATATATATATATATATATATATATATATATATATAGAGAGAGAGAGAGAGAGAGAGAGAGAATCACAGTATTTTTATTAATAAAATTTTGTAAAGGTTATATTAATTATTTTAATAAAGAACAATTACGGTGAAGCATAATGAGACATTATTACTTGACCTTAACAAAATTAAGACAAACCTAACTTGGATAATAATAATAATAATAATAATAATAATAATAATAATGTAATAATTAAAATTAATTAATATAATATATAATATAATATATAAATATATATATATATATATATATATATATATATATATATATATATATATATATATATATATATATATAGAGAGAGAGAGAGAGAGAGAGAGAGAGAGAGAGAGAGAGAGAGAGAGAGAGAGAGAGAGAGAGAGAGAGAGAGAGAGAGATTGATTTAAAACAAACAAGTAGGTCCATTATTTGTCGATGAGATTTAGAAATGTAAATAATAATTTCTGTTTATAAAAACAAAAATAAAAGAAAGAAAAAATTTAAACATTGAAAAGACTATAAGACTGGCCTTCTCTTTCATCGCTTACAATAATAAAATAATATGATAATAAT
>SEYY01001211.1:57500-62500 GCA_009176605.1 Armadillidium nasatum
ATATATATATATATATATATATATAATAAATATAATATATATATATATATATATATATATATATATATATATATATATATATATATATATATATATATATATATATATATATATATATATATATATATATATATATATATATATATATATATATATATATATATATATATATAGAGGGAACAGCCATGCAATGTTATTAAGGATAATTAAACTTATATTCAATGAAATCTTATAACATTATATAAAAATAATAATAATAATTTTTATAATTATTCAAGAAATTGATTTCGGTATAAAAAAATAGAAAAATTAATATATATATATATATATAATATATATATATATAATATATATATATATATATATATATATATATATATATATATATATATATATATATATATATATATATATATATTATATAAATAGGATCAATACAAAACAAACATTTTTAAGAAATCTAATGCTGACTAGTTTCGGGTGAAAACTCCTTCAACCTATTCTCAAGGCTAGCAATAGAATGAAAAAAATAATGATCAAAATAACAAAATAACATTATATATATAATATATATATATATATATATATATATATATAATAATAAATATATATAATATAAAATATATAATAATATATATATATATAAATTTTACATATAGAGTTAAGTTTTATCAAATGTGGAAATCTCCCTTTAAAATTTTATTATCTTAATGCAAACTTTCATTTAATTTAGGTCTGTGATACCAAATATATATAAATTCCAGCAAATGGAGAGGTCCGGCTTATGCAACAAAATCTAAAATTTTAAAACTTGAATCTTTTATTGGATGATTTAATTAGATAAAATGAATGTTAATAGCAGAATATGATGTAACTGATCTAAAGTTCTGAAGAAAATCCCTTTGTGGTCAGAAATGCGAGTTGAAAGACTTCGAGTAGTCTTTCCAATATAGGAGGCATCACTGATACCACAGTTGTATTTATTTATCACTGATGAGCAAAAGGTGCAAGAAGTCTTTCCTTAGACTTGAAAAACTTGACAATTTTGATATTATTATTAAAAACTAGTTTGCGATTAAGATAGGGGTAATTTAATTTTTAATATTCCATTAAGTTTCCGTTCAATTTGGTAACTCATTCTTCCCAAAAATGGCAATTTGAGGAATAAAAGTTCTTTAGGTACTGTTAGTTTGGTTGGAAGAGAAAGTTGAAATTTTAAAGAGAGCTGTTTTCTAAGAAACAATTTAAATGTGAGAGCCGGGGAATCCATTTTTAAGAAAAAGTTATTTTAGGAAGTCTAATTCACTTGATAGATTAATTTAAGACGAAGAAATCTTATATGCTCTATGAAATAATGTCTTCAAATTAACTTTATACTGAAATATGTCAACTTTTTATTTTCAGAAAACTTATTATTTCTAATTAAAATTTTTTAATTCTTCACTTCTGAATCCAAAGACTTCTCTCAAAAGAGAGGTACCAACCAAGTCTAATCCTACAGATTTTACAAATACAGATGATATCAATTGTTATTGTATGACAGTTAATAGTGAAAAACTACACAAAACAAATTATTGTTACACTGTCTTGGATAAAAGATGAACCATCAACAACATAAAATATGAAAAAGCATTTACAGCGTTTACATCAAAATATTCTTTAGCAATTGTTAGTGTGAAAGGTAAGAGGCTTCAATAAAAATTATCCAACTACATCAAAGTAAAGAAAATCTTCTGAAGCATAAGAATCACTTAAAAATTTCTTCACTTGCGACAAACTTACTGTAACAATAGCCTTAAAAAACGGTGTCGTAATGAATATTTTCATCAGCCTTCATGGTCTAAATGTAGAAATGACTATTAAATTCTGAGTTTCTCTATTTAGGGAAAGTATCAGAGAAACATATTGCCTAAGATACACACGAATATAATGAATGAATTTCGAAAAACTTATAACAGAGGCTCATCATATTCCTTAAAAGTGAATGCGGAATTTCTAGATTTAACAATTTGAGAAATTAAAGTTAGTATACAAGAAATTTAGATATAAAAAGAAATTGAGGAATCAGAAATGGAGCTGAGTGTCTTAATATCGAATTAGCAACAACTTTGAAAACATTTAATAATAAAAAAGGAATTGAAGCTTAAAAACTTTTGAAGTTTCTTTATATAACTTTTCTAAGACTCTTAGCAAAATCCAGCACGTACCCGCTGATCGACGTTATTTTCAGATAAAAATGACCCCCCCCCCACCCCACATCTTACCAAAAGGCAAAATGCAGTATATTTACAGGGTATTTGAAGGTATATATGAAGGTATAGTTCCAAAGTCCTTTCTCATTTATCAACTCTGTCTCAGAAGTTAGAAACATTCTTAATACATTTGATTAGTCCAATTATATATATATATATATATATATATATATATATATATATATATATATATATATATATATATATATATATATATATATATATATATATATATATATATATATATATATATATCACCATATCACGCAAGACTGTAAGGTGGTGGTGATGGTTGCAAGGGGTATAATTCTTTATACATCTACAACCGTTAATGGGAAGTGTGTTCATAAAAAGAAGGGTCCCAACCCCTTGAAGCAAGTGCGGAGAATCTTTATTTATCGTGACTGGGCCTAAATATTTATTCTTTATCGGCCAATAGTAACAGAGAAATATTTTCAATAATTTTTAATTATAAATCAAATCTCCTTTTTTTTAAAAGATTATTATTAAAAAAAATTCTTGCTTCACAAATTTTAATTAAAATCCCATAGGATTTAAATTTAATTGAAAGACCTGAATAGAGAATTTTTCTGCTTCTCTCTTTTAATTTTTAAAATAATTTTGCTTTTAATTTCAAATGCTCATATTCAATAATAAAAAAAAAAATTATAAAATGCGTTCTAAAATTTGTTAAAAATTTTCTCTGCTTCTTCTAAATAACAGCCAGACTTTCAATTCGTGCATTCAAGAGGAACTATCCACCCTTTGGACGAAAAATTCTTTTGACCTTTTTTGAAAAAAATTCTCCTACGATTTCTAGTTATCAAATCAAATTATATATATATATATATATATATATATATATATATATATATATATATATATATATATATATATATATATATATATATATATATATATATATATATATATATATATATATATATATATATATATATATATATATATATATATATATATATATATATATATATATATTATATATATATATATATATATATATATATATATATATATATATATATATATATATATATATACACATTATATGCTTTGGACATTATTGAGTTAAGAAATACGCGCAAGTACATTAGCCGTGAAAGTTGGAGACTGTCTGATAAAAATGGTTTTGTTCTAAATTAATTTTGGCTACATAAAAATGAGTTTCCAAGACACTAGACCATGATGTCAATGACATTTCTAAAAATGTAGGCATTATGATTAAAAAAAATTTTTTTTTTAAAGCTACTATTGCTGTGAATACTTGTTTTACCAGCTTCTGACATTAAATTTCGATGAAAACGTTGGTAAATATAAGTTGCAAAATATGTTAATAGCAAGAGAATTGCTAAGTATTTTATGTTACTTCAGAGATCGACAATTATATATTCTGAGAGGAGGTAGCTAAAGATGATTAAGAGGAGCTTAAAAGAAGTTATAAATTCCACTATATATATATATATAAATTTTACTAAAAATAAATTTTCTTTTAGAGCTACAAAATATTTTAAGGTATTAAATAAATTTGGTCTAGAATTATAAATCTTCAAAAAGATCAACAAGAATATTTATTAATTTCAGAAATCGATGGTCAAATTGATTCTACATTCTTGATAAAGGAACAGATGAACAAACGATGAGTTCTTTTTGCTCGGAAGAAGCTTCTAATCGTTTTCTCAATTCTATAGTATCCAAATATACAATGACATATATTCGGTGATGAAATCTTTTCCTATCATTTAAAATTTTAACAGTTAAGAATTCTCAAATTAAATTTAATACATTTTTTTTTTAAACTATATATATATATATATATATATATATATATATATATATATATATATATATATATATATATATATATATATATATATATATATAGGTTTTGGATGGATATGAGTAAGCAAGCATTAAGTTATAAAGTATGAAATTTATACTTATTTGAAAAGAAAACATAAGTATATATATATATATATATATATATATATATATATATATATATATATATATATATATATATATATATATATATATATATATAATATATATAGAGAGAGAGAGAGAGAGAGAGAGAGAGAGAGAGAGAGAGAGAGAGAGAGAGAGAGAGAGAGAGAGAGAGAGAGAGAGAGAGAGAGAGAGAGAGAGAGAGAGAGAGAGAGAGAGAGAGAGAGAGAGAGAGAGAGAGAGAGAGAGAGAGAGAGAGAGAGAGAGAGAGAGAGAGAGAGAGAGAGAGAGAGAGAGAGAGAGAGAGAGAGAGAGAGAGAGAGAGAGAGAGAGAGAGAGAGAGAGAGGAGAGAGAGAGAGAGAGAGCAACTGTATTTGAAATTAATTTTATCCTTAATTACTGAAAGGCTTAAAGTGGAGGAAAACAAAAGGAGGAATTAATGGGAAAAAAAGGAAAGAAAAAAAAGTTTATGTAGAAAATTCCATACAATTTAAAAAATAATTAGTTATTCATTTTCCCTATCTACACTAAACACGGTTTTTAATTTAAGAAAACAAAAAAAAAACGACAATGACAAAGACGACGACGACGACGATAATAGTAACAATAAATATTATTATTATTTACATTAAACAGAACAACAAAGATTTAAATAATATCGTTTTTCTATCTCTTTATATTATATTATATATATATATATATATATATATATATATATATATATATATATATATATATATATATATATATATATATATATATATATATATATATATATATAA
>SEYY01001211.1:92604-117604 GCA_009176605.1 Armadillidium nasatum
ACATAGAATCTCGCCCAATGCTTTTCTGATCCTCATTAATTTATTTATTGAAGTGTACCAGCTGTAATGCTGCATAATGTAGGCCAAACTAGTCTACTATTGAAAGTAAGGATTGATAAGCATAGTTTCCTCTAGAACAAACTATCCTCTTTGCTCTCCTGAACACACTGCCATAAAAGACCATGGACATACCCACCCTTTTTCTTCACTAAATTTCTAAGTATTTTAACATGCATCTTCCCTTCTTGATCGTAGGACTTTAAAGTTTTATATATAAAAACTCATTGCCCATCTTGAAAGGATCAAGCTTCTTCTATTGTCCTTTTTCACCTCAATAATGAAGTTTTTTTCCCAAAATAGTCCAGCCTTTTTTTTTATTATGTTATTTCAATATTAATGTTACTACTTTTTATTGCAATTATTATTATTTTAAATATCTTATATATAGTTATTGAATTTATATTTTGATTGTATTTGAAAATAGAAATTTGTAAAATTTAGTTTGTGCTGAAGACTGACCGAGATACGGTTTTAAACATTCACAATGTATTAAATGTATATGTGGAAAACCCTTAGTATTGGCTTTAACCTTTCTAATTAGATTAAGGTTCACTAGGAAAGAAGCTATCTTCAACTTTATATATATATATATATATATATATATATATATATATATATATATATATATATATATATATATATATATATATATATATATATATATATATATATATATATATATATATATAATGTGATGATATGCATTCGCGTCCTCATTAAAATTGACATCCGCATCCGCACTTGACGAAAATTCTATATCTGCATCCGCAAATGAGAAAAAATAACAACCGATCCATCACTAATATATATATATATATATATATATATATATATATATATATATATATATATATATATATATATATATATATATATATATATATATATATATATATATATATTAAAAGAAAAATAAAAAAAAAAAAAAAAAAAAAAAAAAAAAAAAAAAAAAAAAAAAAAAAAAAAAAAAAAAAAAAAAAAAAAAAAAAAAAAAAAAAAAAAAAAAAAAAAAAAAAAAAAAAAAAAAAAAGAGGTGGAAATGGGGTAAAGGAAGGGTGCAAAGGTGGGGGTGAGAGGTGAATCCTCAAAATTCAAACCTCCAACACCCCACATTCCCAAAATCTTTAAAATAAAAAAAAAATCTCAATATTGATAAGCACATTCAGTAGGAGGACGCAGCCGAGGACTGAAGAGATCTTGCATCTTTAGGGAGAAGAACGCATTTACTTAAAACATAATGTGCGTAATGTGAGTGTTTACATGCGTTTGTGTATGTGTATGTATTTCCCAAAAGGAATCAAAGGACATAGATAACAATTTTATCGGCTATTTTACCCCCCATAAACGAATTAAGAAAAAAGAAACACAAAAAATATTGTAATGTCTTACAATGTAAAGGATCCATTAGTATAGTCTTTTTCAACAAAAAACACACACACACGTATTATATATATATATATATATATATATATATATATATATATATATATATATATATATATATATATATATATATATATATATATATATATATATAGTTATAAAATGAATCTACATGCATATATAGATTCAAAGGCAGACAAAATCAGTAGTGATATTCACCTCTCACTCTCTCCCCTCCCCTTTTTAACTCAATATATATATATATATATATATATATATATATATATATATATATATATATATATATATATATATATATATATATATATATATATATATATATATATATATATATATATGTGTGTGTGTGTGTGTGTGTGTGTGTATGTAAATATATATATGTGTGCAATTCGTAAAATTGAAAAATTAATTAATAAAAAAGAAAAGAAAAGGGGACAGGCATTCCGGAACGTAACAACGAAATTTAATTAACATACTAAAAATTTTAATTCTCAAATTATATATATATATATATATATATATATATATATATATATATATATATATATATATATATATATATATATATATATATATATATATATATATATATATATAGGGTTGTGTACGTGCATGCTTATGTGAAGGAATGTTTCATTCCTTTCATTGTTAGCATTATAGTGAGAAAAAAAAATTGTTGCTTAATGTTTTTTTTTTTATTCTTTTAAAAAGTTACACATTGGTTTACAAAACAAAGTTCTTTTACGGGAGCTGAATTCAAAAGAAAAGCTCTCACAGTGATATATTTTTTTTTATTTATTAATTTATTTCACTATCACCTTTCCCACTTTCGTGGGGTGGTGCTCACCACAATTCCCTTACAAACGTACTCATTCTTGCATATCAACCCCTTTCACCACAGCCCTCCATCTCACTCTGTCCTCCGCAAGTCTTCTACCCTCTTCTAAACTCAAATTCCTTCCTCCCAAAATCTCTCACTATATATATATATATAATATATATATATATATATATATATATATATATATATATATATATATATATATATATATATATATATATATATATATATATATATATATATATATATATATATATATATATATATATATATATATATATATATATATATATATATATATATATATATATATATATATATATATATATATATATTTATATATATTATTAAAAGTAAATGGAACCACAATGTAAATTATTGATTTTAAACTTTTTTTTTTTTCCTTTTTTAAATTCACAAATTTTCCTTTAAATGTTTATCCAATATTTGAGCCTAAAGGAGACATATATGATTTGTTTATTGAAAAACAAGCAATGTGTACCAAATGTTAAATTATATCAAACTGTTAATTATAATTATGATATTAAACACCCCTTGACTGCTCTATGTTGTAATTAAATTTACGATCATTTTAGTACTATTTTATAATAATCATAATAATAATAATAATAATAATAATAATAATAATAATAATAATAATAAAAATAAATAATAATAATAAACAAAAATATTAATAAAACCTTGTTCGATTAACTTCTTATTTGCAAGAGCACATTCAAAATTTCCGTTAATCCAACAAGTATTTTCTTAAGGTCAATTACGTTCCGTTCCGACGATGGTAAAACCAAACAAAGCCATTCCTTACTGTCATTTACTATTTGCAACCAACTATATAAAGATCATCATCATCTCACCATTCTCAGTTGTACTTTCCAAAACTACACAAAAAAATACATAATCAATAAATGACGTATCAAAAGAGGTAACTAAACATTCCTACTTGAATCCAAGGTTTTAAAGTTGAGAAAAAAAAAAAAAAAAAAAAATTTCTCAATTACAATGAGAAAGAAAGAAAAAAAAAAAAATTCTGCGCACGACAGACGCTAAATCAATTAGTAATGTTCTGACAACACGGAAGAAGTCATCAGGAAATGTTCAAAAGCGACTTATATATATATATATATATATATATATATATATATATATATATATATATATATATATATATATATATATATATATATATATATATATATATATATATATATATATAATATATATATATATATATAAAGAGTAGGCGGAATCTGTAATTCCTTTTTAAATTAATCTTTTGTTCGTAAAAAAAAGATCTTAACCTTTTACTACTTCCCAATATTTTAATATAAATAAATAAAAACCTTAATTTATTATTAATTTTAGATCCGAAAAATAAATGAAAGAAAAAAGGTTAATTAAAAAAAAAAAAAAAAACATCTTTTTTTCTTTCGTTCAATAGTCTTTCTGCCTTGAAAGATGATCCATCTCTTAATCTCTTAAGCTCAACAACAATCTCATTCTTCCATTCTATAAAGTCTTCCTCCGATGAGGAGAGTTCCTTCAACTTCTCTTCTTTACATTCCTTTGTCTTTTGTTTCTTCCGTTTTTTTTTTTTTTTTCCTTCTTTCTCTTACCTCTTCATGATTCAATGACACTTGAATCAATATATATATATATATATATATATATATATATATATATATATATATATATATTATATATATATATTATATATATATAATATATATATATTATATATATATAATATATATATATATATATATCCGGTGGGCAAAGGCCAGAGGCCTACCAAACTCCACCGAAGTTTGGAAAAATCTATTATCATGGTCGATGGTGGCCGACGTGTCCAGATACAGATATATATATATTTATATATGATGAGACGATTAATCGTCATCGTCAAGATCGCCCTATTTTTTTCTCAATCGTCAATTTTATGTGAATTGTTTTGGCGATTAATTTACATATATTGGCTTATAAATATCTCTCTGCTCCACATTTTTCTATAAAGAGTGAAAGGCTGTTTAGTAACAGGGGCCAAATATACTCTCCAAGACGAAATCGCATCATTAAAGAACAAGATATTTGCATGTCATTCCATTTTCTCTTTTATTAAAATTTTTAAAATCAATGTTATGAAGATATTAAAGGGTGTCCCACCCACTTGCTCTCGGCTCCACAAATGCGCTTACAGATATCAAAGTACTAGTCTTAAATTTAATAAATTTGCCAAGAGGAAGATCTTAGCGTATTAGAATCGTGGTGACATCACAACAAGTGTTGAAAGTGATCGCCATAAGCAATCATGGCATTCACAAACGTTCTTCCACGTTAAGAAGGTTACTGCGACCCAAAGTCCCTAGGAAATAACCCGATCTTCAAAGAAAAGCTCAAATCGTACATACTGAAGATGAATGAGTGACCTCTCATGATTCTACCTCATTCTCAAGCACAAAGGTTTATTGATAGGAAATTTTGTTAATTTTGAACCAGTTCTTTGTTACCTATCTGGGTCCGAGCGCGTGTGGAACACCCTATTTTAATACTTATATATTAAAATTATACGTATTTACACATTTGAATAAAGAATAAAGAAAAAAAAATTAATTCTTACTTATTATAAAATTTTTCCATTTCATCATCATAGTCAAAAATTTCTTAATCGTCCCACCACTATATATATATATATATATATATATATATATATATATATATATATATATATATATATATATATATATATATATATATATATATATATATATATATATATATATATATATATATATATATATTTCATCTATGAGCATGTATATATAATTTGCAGACCATTTCTTTCACCAATTTGTCTAAACTTCTTCTAAATAACATGAAGTGATCCAATCATCTCCTCAAGGAATCTTTCATATCTATATTTAAGATATTTTTCACACTCACAAGAAAGAAAGAAATAAATAGCTTGCAATAGCCATGTTGAGATATGGCATACCCTCTCATAACGATACTACGACCAATCTATATATATATATATATATATATATATATATATATATATATATATATATATATATATATATATATATATATATATATATATATATATATATATATATATATATATATATATATATATATATATATATATGTCGAGCGCAGGTGTGGAACTTAATACGTTAATGATAATTATTACGAAAACGGAAAGAATAAAAAAGATTCTCAACATTTTGATGCAAAGAACAAAAAATGGATAAGTTTTTATATATATACTAAAAAAAAAGAGAGAAATAGAAAAAAAAAATTTTTGATCAATAAGTGATAGAAGTAGTAGTAGTATTTTTATTAATAATAATAATAATAATAATAATAATAAATCTATAATAGATCTATCTCATGGTTGGAATAACAGGCCGGGAATGTCAAAATGGGATACGTGCTTCGATTTATTAATATATATATATATATATATATATATATATATATATATATATATATATATATATATATATATATATATATATATATATATATATATTATATATATATATAATAATACTGGTGTGTGTTTGGAATATGCGATTAGAAATATATAAATGAGAATAGTTTGCACAACAAAACATTAAATATTAATTAGAAGTAGAATGACAAGTACCCAAATAACCAACTTAGTTTAGTTAACTACTATAACTGATTATTATAAGGAATGTGAAGCCGGAGCTGGATTTTTATTTATTTATTTATTTTTTTTTTAAAAGTATTTATTTCTAATTGTAAGAGAAATTAGAGGTGGCTCGGAACTTGAATCGGAGTACATCAATTTTGAAATACAGACTGGTCTGGAGTACTTCAAAAAATGGTGAGGTAGGAAAGTAATTCCAAAAAAAAAATTTATTGGCTCAGCAAATCTTATAATAATAATATTATTATTACCACCAAAATTTATAATAATTTGCATTTTAAAATGGGTATAATTATTATTATTATCTTCTCCTAAAAGGAGAAGATCACATGAACCACTGATTATTATTATTATCCCTTTCACCTTCTATAATTAACAACATCACCGAAACCTAATTTTGTAACATGTCACTCCCTAATCAACAAGTCCAAAAGTCATCTAAGGATGCAAGTGGGGGTTAATGTTTTGTAATCCCTCCTTTCCCCTTAACAATATTTATGAAATACATTTTACGGGGAGGGAAAGAAAACACGTAAAATCCCAAATCCCTACATGGAAATTATTTTTAGTGGAAATAATGGAAATCAGGAAACCCTCCCCCCCTGCCCCCTCGCTTTCCTAATTCTCTTCCGTTTTAATGCTACGTCTACAATTAAATAGAAAGGAATGGTACATAATGTTATTTTTTAATAGAATATACAAGTTCTACTTTTTTGAACTAATACTACTTTGAACTACTACTATTACTAATAATAATAATATCATATCAAACTTGTCATTTGCCTCTTCTCTAAATTAATTCATACATCTTGATCAAAAAATCATTAAACTAAATCTCCCTATTTCTTTAGGAGTGTGCTTCTTATAACGTTTTCCCGCTCAGTTTCCCCAATCCGGCAAAACGGTGAGGAAGATGCTGTATGAAATAGCAGGAATTTAATTGCAAGAATGAAGAATCACAACTGGACTGATGTGGAACAATTTTATCAGCTACTTCCGCTGGAGATCCCGCCCAGGAAAATTTCTTGTGGAATTCGAACGTTACAGACACTTAAGTGCATTTCAAGCACTCCTTTTAAAGATAAAAAAGTATTTGTTAACATTTGAAAACAAAACAATCAACCCTTGTTGCCAAGATACTTTTACTTAAAAAAAAAAAAAAAAAAAAAAAAAAAAAAAATTCAGTCCTCTATTTTGCTAATCTTATATTTAACTTCCTCTCCTCCCCTCCTTTGCCTATACACATATAAATAAACACACGCACACAAAGTCATTCGCATAACCTATTTTTTATTCTGTGAACAAATACTTAAATATTGTGTAATTCAATTCACTACTTTCTAACCTTATTCTACATATATATATATATATATATATATATATATATATATATATATATATATATATATATATATATATATATATATATATATATATATATATATATATATATATATATATATATATATATATATATATATATAATTGAATTTAAAATCTTTGATTTCATTTCCTTTTTTGTTCTATTATATAATTAATAGCTTGTTAAATGAAAACATAATATATGGAAATGAATTTTATAACCTTAAAAGGTTAAAACAAATTCTTGTTTCCCTTTAAAATACATCAGTTTTATATCCATTATAATTCTTTCTTTATTCTTTTATCTTTTATTGCACTGTCAAAGAGAATCAATACGGATCCCATTTGCAGCTCCGGTCATCAATCCACGAACAATAACATTTTCATTCCATATTTTAAAATGAACATTACTTAATAAACGCTATACCCAAAATTTGAAATCTCTTTTACAGCTTCAAAGAGGGCAACAACAGTAATCTATATCATGAATAGTAGAAGAACGGTACGATTAACAATTTACTCACTCATATCTAATTAATAAAAAATTCTTTTACCGTACAAGGACAAACCACATACCTACTTTAATATTAACGATTATGAAGGTAAATATACAACTGTTTTCCTCAAAATTTATTTTTTTTCTACTAAGTTTCCTGTAACTAGTTCTCACTTTCTTCAAATTAATTAAAATTACAGATCTCACATTTCTTCAAATTTAAATTATTGATCAGTCATTCAAAACTTTTCTAGCAGGCAGTTACAAAACACTTCTTTAAATGTGCATGATTACTAATGAAAGTGATTTAAATTCAGAAACTATATTTATACAATAGTTTAAGAGTCCTAATATAAAAGAGAGGTTAGTTCATACCCGCACTAATAACGAATTAATTTTCAATGAGACAATAAGATTTCAATTTCTTTTCATTACTCTGCGAGACTCTTGAATAAGGCAAAGGTTTTACGCTACTTCAATTTCTTATAGTTTCAATTAATTTCTATAAGGAAATATATTACGCCAACTATGCAGGGAATAACTTTTAAAATCAAGAAGACAACACTGATGACTCCCTTTAGATTATACTCATTTTTAAAAGATTATTACCATAATAAATCTTAACTGTTTTGATATTTTTGTTTTCTGTATTCAAAAGATTAATTTTAAGATTTTCCTTAAATTTTTTTTTATTTTAATTCTTCCAATTTTTGTTTTATCTTCAACTAAACCAATTGTCCAAAACTTTCACTTATTTCATAAGTAAACTGTCCTCAAAATAAATCTTCGTTTAAGGGTTTTCCTCTTGTCTCTGGTATCTTTTTTCCTTCCCCTCTTTTACTGCGGTTCCAATGATATTTTTCCCCATTCCCTGACTTATCTTTGTACTATTTAAGTCATTTACTAATTAAATTCATCTTTCGGTCTTCAATTTCATCTCGTCTGAGTTATTACTGAAAGTATTTTCAATCTCGACTATTATATTAAATGATTGAATAATTTCATGCACTTCAATTCCCATGCATATTTTTACTAAGATAAATAATTTAACATAAACAACTTTTTCTATAAAATTCTAATTTATTTAACACTTGTTATTTAATGTACTGTAACAGATGCAGTTTTCATCATTGTGTTTGATGTTTTATTTAAATTTCTTTTTCTTTGAGGCACTGGCAGAATAACTAATGTCCAACCTTTTTCCTTCGGTGGATACCTTACAGAAAAAATCTTCGTCACATTCAAAGGTAATTTAATATGAATTCAACATAACTTCTTTGCAGACTTGAAGGTTTGATAAAAAAAAAGTTTCAAAGTTCGTTTGAAGGAAAACTTAATATTTTAAGATCTATTTTAAAAACTAAAATAATCATTATTAAATTAAAACATTCAGTTCTGGAGTGAGATGATATTTTTAGGCAAGAAGTCACAAACACACACACACACGCACAAAGACAGACTTATAACTTCCCAATTATCGTTTAATGCCGTGTATTTCTATGGATTCGCTAAAAATTTAAATATCCATGATAAAGTAAACTGGTCTATACTTGTCCTTGAAAGTAAATGTTCATTTAAGTTAAAAAACAATTTTATTGCCGTAAAATATAAACTTTTTTCTTATTACCTATAATAATAAAATCTCTATAATCTCCATTCTTAATTAAACGTTTAATTCAGAAGATACAACATTTGAACATTTAAAGGTGTACAATTTTACAGTAGGTCCTTCAAGGATTTATTCACAATGTAAACATGTTTTTACAGTAAATTCCACTTCAACCGATTTTATGACGAATAATTTATAATAAATGCCACAATTACAACTTACAATCATTTTTGCATATGAAATAAAATTAAGATCTTTCAAACAACTCAACACTATTTTAGGTGAAAATAAGTTAACATTACATTATCTTTTAACAAGTTTCAGTAAACTATATTTTTGTGGTACTTTTCTCCTGCTACAAAAGAAGTTCGATCACTAGTGATAAATATTCTAATATGTCATCTACATTTTGCATAGTTTTTGTTACACATGAAATGCTGATCTCTTTATAGAGATAACTAACTACAAAAATTTATTTTTCATAATTATATGAAATATAGAAGTTAACTAGTTCAAATATTCGAGAATTAAATGTTCAACGACCTTCAAAAATTGTCTTCAGGATAAAAGCGTTACGCATTTTTTTTTAATCTGACACATTTTAAGAAATGAAAAACATATATATATATATATATATATATATATATATATATATATATATATATTATATATATATATATATATATATATATATATATATATATATATATATATATATATATATATATAACACACACACATAATACTTACATACTCCTTTCCATCGGAGATGAAGTTACCAACTCGTATATATTTGAGCACTTAAGGTTGACTGTGTGTTAAATTGATTTATTGAAATTTATGAAAAAAAAATATATAATATATATATATATATATATATATATATATATATATATATATATATATATATATATATATATATATATATATATATATATATATATATATATATATATATATATATATATATATATAATCCGGTTTTCGCGAGCATAGATTTCCTGATAAGCCGCTCGATCATATTGTGTATAAATCCAATATACAAATGGAGAGAGCCTCAAAAACAGTTATTTGAACTGCCATAATAAATTAGCATTTGTAATAATTATTTTCTGTAATTAAATTTTTTTTTTTTTATTACAAAGATGCATTACAAGAATCTCAATACCCACACAACACTAAAAACGGTTAATATATGCAACTGTACCCTCATTTCAAACATCATTACATTCCCACTTATTTCTTCTTATGCAGATGGTTCAAATCTCTGAATTAAAAATTACACTAGCAGTGGTTAGAATATCCTTTAAGACTCGAGTCAAAGCGTTGTACCAGCAAATTCAAATTGTCTGTGTAACACTAATTCACTTAATCAAAAAAAATGACAAAGCTCTTTGACTAGAGAGATACCAATTAAAAAAAAAATGGTTCCGTGGCTATAAATCTGAACAATGGCATATATATATAATAACTTAATAACCAACCTTAAGTTATTCCACATGGTTGAAATATTTTGAGTCTATCTAAGCATTTCATCTCCTGTCTCTCGCTCCGCACTTATATTAACACTTTTAAATTCATAAAATTTCTTTTCTTATTTAGGAAAGAGATAAAATCATAAAAATCATCTTTACTTTCTTCGGATTTAATATCATAAGTTTTTATTTATCAATGGTCCACTAGTCTCGATCATCTTTGCTTTTTTCATCTTTCCATCCAGCTGAGAAAGAGCAATGTTTTTGCCGATGGGAGAAACTAGAAAGCGAGGCTTAACCGACTGACAGGCAAATAATGCATACCTGGGAGCTGAAGAAGAAGATTAATTTCCATCTTATATTTAAAATTCTAAGTCTATATGTAATTGCTTCTTCTTTAATTTAACATCTCACACAAACACTTACAAATCAGATACTAGTTTTATTTTTACCCTTCTCTACATTCTCTTCATATTTAGTTCTTTAATTCACTGGTTTTGTAACTCCTTTCCTTCTTTAAAGTTTTTTCCACTTCTGCAACAACCTTTAATTAAAAATGTGAAAATGAAAATCGTCTTACAAGTGAAATATTGACAAGCTAAGAGACACCTTCTTAACATTTATAAGTAATAATTTGAAAAAGATTACGTTGAAACTTTGAATTCAGAAGATCTAATCATGATGATAATCAGTTACAAACTTTAAATTTGAAAAATAAGGTATACGGTAAATATGTCTTAGGTAATAAACATGTTACCAAAACCTCATGGAATATAGATAAAAAATAATAACGACAATAATAGAATTATAATTCTACTTTTTCGTTTTAAAGTGTAAGTATGAAATATAGTAACCAATATATAATCTGCATAATTACTTCAGGGTGGTATAAGGGTTAAGAAACCCAAGGGTAAATTTTAATAATTCATGATACTGAGAATTTTAATCTTAAAACTTTTAGCCTTTCCTTTCCCAATGCCAATGAGACCAGTTTTAAATCCACTAGCTTTATATCGATATTTTGATATATTATTTTACATTAGTTACTCTTTATTTCCTTTCTCAGCTGATACTTCTTCTTCCTTTTATCTGATTTTTCATTTACTTTGAACAATATTTTCCTTGAACCTCATCTAGCTTTTTCTTTCTGAACTACTTATTTTATTTTATATTTCTGGCCCCTCCTAGAAAAGGGCTCAGCACGCGAAAGGTGATAAATTGTAAATAAAACAAAATTTAAAAATCACTAAAAGTACATGTACAAACTGATAAAAATTGAATGTTTAGTTTCCTAAAATTGAATGTTTAATAAAATTTAATGTTTTATTCATAAAAATATCCTTCATTCATTTATATATGAAATGAGAATTTGATGTTTAAACAAGTTCAATAATCTAGGTTCTACATTTCAATCAATAAGCACTAAACTATATCCCACCAATCGCTTGCCTTACTCAAAAAAATCATGGGAAAAAAGCTATAAAAATTTTAAAACTATTTCCATGTCTTCGTTAAAAAAAAAAAATAAAATAAAAAAAAGTTTAATAAAATAATTTTCCAAATACAAATCAAGAGTTCAAATCAACTTTTACAGGAAATTTTAGATTTTTATTTTTAATGTGAACTAAGAAGTAGAAATCTTTTTAAATACTTTAACAGGAAGTCAGAAGAGCATTAAAAATTTTTTTTTTTCATGTTCATCAGAAAGGAGGCTCTTACCTCATAAAACAGAGAGTAGTTATATAAAAGAAACTGTTTCATCGATCAAGAGATGAAGTTTATAAATGACAAATGTTTATAAAAAATTACTAAGAACTTCAAAAAAATATAAATTTTCTCTCAATATAAATCTTAATTTTGAAACAAAAGAGATTTATAAGATTATAGGAAAATATGCTTTGATTTCTAAACACAAGTTTTTCTTCTACTGTACATTTTTTTCCCCAAAATGGAGTTCTTTCACATTTGTTTCATAAGATGGCAGTTAAGTGGTGATAGTAGTAGTAAAAATGAGATAATTAAAATAATAATTACTAACCCGTAGCTACTTCTCGGCAAAGAAAAGTACCAAATTTGATGATTGGAGAAAGATTGAGCTTATTATCATCTTTGCCTAAAGACTTATTCATAGAATGATATTTTAGAACGTATTTATCGTTATCTTTTTGTAGTAATACGACACAGTCTTCTAATATTAAAACATGGAGATCGATGTTCTTTTGCCCTCTCGACGTTTTCCACGTTAGAGGACCTTCATAAATTAATTTGTGCTTCGTTAAATCTAATTCCTGAAAGAATGAAAAAAAAAAACAAAAATAAATAAATAATTATATCAATAAATTTTAACATTAGTCACTAGAAAAACAAAAGCATTTACAAATAACAAAACAACCAACGAAAAACCCAATCATATATATATATATATATATATATATATATATATATATATATATATATATATATATATATATATATATATATATATATATATATATATATATATATATATATATATATATATATATATATATATATATATATATATATATATATATAATATATATATATATATATATATATATATATATATATATATATATATATATATATATATATATATATATATATATATATATATATATATATATATATATATATATATATATATATATATTGCAAATTTGGCTTAAAAATATCTGGACTTATTTGGTCTATTAAAACTTGTGTATATTAGAATTACAATATTCATAAAATTAAGACTTTAAAACTATATTAAAACTAGGTTTGGTTTAAAGGAAAGAACTAATAGCTTTTATTATTTATCCGAAAACTTGTCAACTGAGTGTGTTTGTTTCCAAAAAATCTTACTTGAAAAAAGACCGCAATAATTCCAGAACAGAGATAGGCATAAAAATAAAAAATTATATCACTTAACGGCGTTTTTTTTTTTTTTTTTTTTTTTTTTTTTTCAATAAACTTTACAAAGGATTTTTCAAGTCAAAATAATAATAATAATAATAATAGAAAACCTTCGTAATACGATGAAAAGTTAAGAAATAATAGATTTCAAATATCTGATGTAGCAGTTTAAAGGTAAGATTCAGAGAGATCATAAGAATCAATTTTCAAATAATCTTGGATATATGTATTGCAAATGTAGTACAATAATACTCGTAATATTAACCACCGTGATGCTATGAACGTTATGTTTTGTCACAACTAAAATTCAAAAAATATTTAATTCGATGTATTACTACTACAGGATTGGCTCAGACTTAAGAATTTCAAGGTCAGAATTTTTTGCTACTTATCTTCCGTTGTCCAATAAAAAAAAAAAAAAAAAAAAAGTATGATTTTAGTGTATTAAAAGTTACTAAAGACCTATTTGACGACAATAAGTATATTTTTCTATCGAAAATATGCAAATTGGTTAAAGAACACTAAAATTAAGATTATAATAATAGACTGTTAAATTATAGTTTAGGAAAAACATTTTTTTCACAATTCAATTTTACAATGAACCATAATGCAGTAATTTTACAATACAAAAATATGATTGCTGTCATTAATATTAACACAAATTATTGTACATAGTGACATTCAAGGTATCGTATTTTTATCTTTCTTTCAAATCGCATAATTTCTCGTTGCTGCTGACGCGGGGGACATCATCTTTATTCCTTTTTAATAATTGTGCTCTTTACTGTTCTGTTCATCTCCTACTCTATTCCTACGTTTCATTAATGACCTGAGTTACTCATCTAACTTTATCTATTCAAATACCGATAAATCGAACCTCCATTACTCGACTCATTTCAAATCCGCATCCTCTTTCGCATCTTTCTCTATTCTTAATTTTTCCAGTTCTTATGTTGCTGATCTGGATAGAATATCCCTTTGGGCTCGTCTCAACGTTAAGAAATTCAGTTCTTTAAAAACACTTCTACAAATCCCGTTTTCAAAGACACCTTCTAACTTTCCAATTTCTTTCGACAGTTATAAAGTCTCTCAAGTTAACAATATAAACCTACTTGTGCTTAACATAAAAAAAAAATGTTTTGAAAATCTCGTATTCCATCGTTTGTAAGAGTGGCCTCAAAAGCTGAGAGTTCTGTTAATACTGCATGATTTTCTTTGGTCTTCTTAGCTACTCCCAACTATATAAGGGTCTCTCATCAGCCCATGTGCGAAGCATTGCTCTTAAATCTAGAGTGGCTAACGTATCACCCATCTTTTGGATTGGATCGTTCAAGCCAAAAGGCTTAAAACTATTCAGAATTTTGCAATTCACTTTACCTTTTTGGTTTACGAAGTTTCGTTAGTGTTTCTCTCTATATATATATATATATATATATATATATATATATATATATATATATATATATATATATATATATATATATATATATATATATATATATATATATATGATCTAATTTAAAGAGCTAAAAAGTAAAAGTGCAAAACTTCTGACCTCTAAGAGAGGAAAAAGAAAAACCTAAAAATGAATGGAAGTGGGAGGAGGGGGGAGGAGAAACAAAGGGGGAAAAGAGAGAGGTTGAAAAAGGGAAAAATAAAAGATTGAAAGAATGTAAAAAAGAGAAAAGAAAATCTATCTTAATGGTAGGGTGTGTCCAACAGGATAGATAAATTGACTATTTTTTTATTATTTTAATAATAATAATAATAATAATAATAATAATAATAATAATAATAATAATAATAAATAATAATAAATATATATATATATATATATATATATATATATATATATATATATATATATATATATATATATATATATATATATATATATATATATATATATATATATATATATATATATATATATATATATATATATATATATATATATATATATATATATATATATATATATATATATATATATATATATATATATATTCAACACTCCAATTAAAGCTATCTCTTATTGCTTTCAGCAACTTTGCTTTCTTTTCTTTTCATTGGTTGCTACTGATACTTCTGAACTCACCAAACTACTGATCGCATACACTATTACAGTTTACTGCAAGTCTATCCTCTATTTCTTTACAATTAAAACATAATGCTCTCTTCACCCCATTTTCCATTATTCTTTGATCTACTGCAGTGTCTTTCCCTCTTATTATAAATTTAATTTCTCCTTTTCATCTTTAAGGTTTAGTTCCTCATTTCATAAGATCTTCGTTTTCCTTAACTTTACTAATACGAAGTTATTTACTTTCACCCCTTCTCAATTCTGAATAGATGCATTCATATTTTTTCTTGTGTAATTTTTCTCTACTATTCCTGCAAGTGCTTTTTCTTTTCATTTTCTCTTCCTCATTTATGATTTCAATCTAATATTATTGCATTTTCCACAGGTTAACTTTGCTGGATTCCTTCAATATGTACTTTTCTGTTTTAAATTTTCTGAAATCAATTACTAGAATCAAATTGTTTCTCATGAAATTCTGTATGACTTTCTATTAAAATCTTCCATGTCCTTAAACTTTCTTTTCTTTTATTACGATTTTACTTTCGGTCTGGTAAGTTCATGTCTGTCTCATAGCTATAATTATCCAAATACTTATTTTCTGAGGTAAATAAAAAAAAATTTAAATTATTACAAGTAAGCCATATTACAATAAACTAAATTTTATTAGGAGTGTTATTTTCTACATATAATCATCCAAGATCTGTACAGGAAGGAAACTACTTCGAATATTTTAAAAAGTGTCTCTTGTTCCTACTAACTTACTATGCAGAAATCAGCACTTTTGCTATTATTTCTTTAGCAAAATAAGTAAGCACACATAATCTATAATTTTATTTTTTTTGTTAGTAATAAACTTTGGAAATCATTAACAAATTTCATTCGAAAGCTCAACCTAACTTTTTTATAAAAGTAAACCAAATCTTACTTTAATAATGCAAACCTCTTACTATCTTTTATTTTATTTGCAATTTTATACCTTTAAATTTATCCAACCAGTAATAAAATAACCAGAAAAATAAAATATTATTTTACTACTACCAAAATCAATAATTCTTCTATTATAATCATTTGCTACTACTAAAATCAATAATAATTCTACTCTAATCAAACTATAAATAACTGTTAATCAATTAGAAAATGATTGAAGTTATGAAACAAAATACACGAATGATGGCAACGTCCTATCGTTCTAAATTTCCCCGCCATTTCATCTGATAAATATATGTCCATCATCATAATAATAAATAATAATTACTCAAAGAGGTCAATCACAAAAACAAGTGTCAAAAGGGTGGGGTCAAATTGAAGGTTAATTTTAAGAAGAAGAAAAAAATCAATTTCAATTTCAATTTTTGTTTTTAAATTTAGCGATAAAATTTTCCTTATTCATAAGAAAGGTTACACAACTAAACAGTATATTGTACTAATTATTATCATTATTTCAATAATAACCTAAAAATGAAATTCAAACTAATATTTGCTAAATTCCAACTTTCATTTTTATAACAATTTTTAGACATTTCAACGGTAATGGTAATAATAATAATAATAGTAATAATAATAATAATAATAATAATACTATTACTACTAATAATAATAATAAATAATAATAATAATAAACTCAACTAACCCCTCTTAACTCCTCACAATTGGCGTGTTTATTTTTAACCATAGAACTTTGATCTAATAATAAATAATAATAATAATAATATATAATAATAATAATAGTAATAATAATAATAATAATAATAAACTCAACTAACCCCTCTTAACTCCTCACAATTGGCGTGTTTATTTTTAACCATAGAACTTTGATCTAATTTTTTCTGGATCTCTCGTAACCGCTTATGATTTTCTGCATCTTGAACGGCTGCATTAACATACGCTAAAATTTCTTTGCTTCGATCCAATGCTTTTGCTATTTGCTCAAACTCTTCAGGTTGTTTATTTTTATCGGTGAAAGACTGTAGAGACTCCAGTAATAATGGATACTGAAAAAAACAAAAAGAAAACAAATAGAGTAGAATTATAATTTCAATGACGTACCAGATGAAACAAGAATTAAAATTTTAAGACTTTAAATTAAATCTTCGGTACTACAAAAAATCTTAGTAATAGGATGAAATATATTTCTTAAAACATATTTGAAAACAAATATTACTAAAATTAACATAACAAAAATCAAATTATAAATTTTACATCTAGTGTACACCTATATTAGTAAAAGTACCACCACAAGAACCAACAATAAGTCCTAATTTTTTTTTTTTAACTTTACTTTTTTTTATTTCACAATAATAATAATAATAAAAAAACTCCTATACCTTTGACAATCTCTGAAAACCAGCAGGAAGCATATCCTTAAGCTGGAGCCTTCTACAATGCGGATGATTTTCTTGGTCTTGAAGAAAAACCGCTAATTTTTGATCTCGCTTTTGTTGCTGCTTTAAACTTTCTAAAGCAAAACTCTGACACGCTACAAACTCAGCTGCAGCCTGCTGAAACTGAGTTCCTTCTTCACCATCAAACTGAAAAGATTAATCACTGAGTAGAAAGAAGTAGCAGAAGAAATAATAATAACAATAATAAAAAATTTTCACACACAAAAAAGTAATTATTTACAATTGGTCAGCCTTGCCCTTTTATTTTATAGCCTTCAATTGTATGTCAGCCAAATGTGAAGTGAATGAAAGCTCAATTCTTTCCCAACTGGTACCCATTTTATCAATTATAACTGAATGAAAGGCTAAGTAAAATATGAAACACGAATGGTTATCAATTCGGTACTCCTGGTTTCGCAACCACTAACAAAATGCAGAAAAATATATGTCCATCTATTATGCACCAAATTCGCTTATCAGGACTTGATCGTAGAACACTACACTCATGGTCCATTATAATTATCGTTTCAACCAGAGATTGAAAAACTGAATAATAAATATATCTCTGCAAAATGGCACAACTCACTATTTATTTTATTTGACGTTTTACTACGGCACAATTTTGATGGTAATCAATTTAAATAGTAAAGCATATTTCACCATCGGATTCTCAATTTAAAGAATATAAAAATATAGAAAAAAATGTAAAACTCTTCACCAATCCATTTGTAATCTCGGTGACTAAATAGATACAAACAGACAGATGAGAGATTGAGAATTTTGGAAATAATAATAATAATAATAATAATAATAATAATAATAATAATAATAATAATAATAATAATAATAATAATAATAATAATAATAATAATAATAATAATATATATATATATATATATATATATATATATATATATATATATATATATATATATATATATATATATATATATATATATATATATATATATATATATATATATTTTATAATTAAAGTTTAGATCGATAATATCATGCTCTGCAATGTTCTGTTGAATATCAAAAATTAAAATCATTTTGGATGTTAATCCTTATTAAAGTTAACTTCCAAATTGACATGAATTTGTTCTCTGATATGATTGCAGGTTTGCTTTTATATTTTTTTTTCAAATTTCTGAAAACAGGCTCTGTTTCAGGTTGACCACTGAACAACATTCTTCAACTGCATTTTCAAATATGGATTGTGATTATGAAAATCTAGTAAACAAAAAGCACATTCACAAATATAACAAAGAAATATCATTATCAAGTTAGGCAGGTTGCAAAAATATTTCAATACAATTTTGAATGCTTTGTGTGTAGTTTTTGTAAATTGTTTTTTTTTTGCACATGTTTTAATGCATAATAAATATGGAATATAAGCAACAACAACAATAATAATAATAATAATAATAAAAAAAAAAAAAAAACTTTTTTTTTTTTTTTTTATCTACAATATGAAAAAACCTGCTCTTTAATTCCCTTTAACGTTGGGTTCCAAGTAGTGAGGAATTTTGAGACTTGTCGTATGATAATATTTTGCTTCAAATAATTATAAGGTTGATTAAAATTTGCTAAACACTGTGTATGGCCATAGATTCAAAAACAAAAGAAAAATATATTTATATACTAAATAAAAATTTTATTGAGTACCATAATAGATAAAATATCCCCAACAGAGGTGACTAGCGGGCTCTCCTGTCTTCTCTTCTTCATAGCCTTATTAAAAGATGTATGGAATTTTAACATTTGGTCCAGATTTGGAAACAAGCGGTCCAGTAATTCTTGTGACACGTAACCGCACTGCCTTAAAGGCTGATGAAAAAGGAATTGCAACACTTTTAAAACACGAACGTGTGACTGTTCAGTGTGGAAAAGTTCTGAAATAAGGGAGAAAAAAAATTATAAATAAAAAATATCAACTATGGCACGTTACAACTAATAAAACCTACACTTAAAGCTAATACTAATTTTGAAATAGAACTCATTTTGAATGCTTTTTAAATGTAAAAATTTAACAATTTGGCACGTGTTTGTGTATAAGAAAATGTTGAATTACTTGAATTACTACATAAATAAAGCAAGAGAAATGGATATCTGATATGAAAATAATTTTGGTATCATCCCACCACTTCTACGTAAGTAAAACAATATATATTAATTTATAAACATTTTCATTTATGATTCTCCATATTTATCTATAACATCAATAGAGAACTTAATGTACGAATACTACCCTACTAAATCTCGTTATAAAAGATCAAAATTTCTAATTCTTTTCTCCCAAATTTAAATTTCAAACATTCAAAACGCAAAGTTATTTTCTAATAAATTTTGTTATTGCCTTTCAAAGTTGAAATAATTTTCGCTATTCCTTCAATACCTAACTTTCACTGTTAAAGCCCTTCCTTTAAATTTACAAGTTTTACGAAACTTTTGCGAGAGTTTATTTCAGCCTTTTTCATGAACTTTAAAAATTAAAAATTACCCAAAACTTTATTTCCCCTCTTTGATATTTTATTCAAAAATTCTTTAAAAATAAATGAAAATAACGTATATGGGAAGCAATAACCTCGAAATACACGTTTGAAGGGAAAAAGGAAGGAATATATAAATGCATTACCATAAGTTAGAATGGGCATTATGTTTAACTACCACCATGTAGGTAAAAAATTATAAAATAAGAACATGATAAAACTGAAATACTCTTTCACGCAATAAGTTTATGAAAACTACATAAAAACAGAAAAAAATTTGTTACAAAATTAATAATTCATTACAAAAAATAATTAATAATAATTAAAAACATCAAAAATACTTTCATTCAGCTAAAAATAAAAAAAAATTAAAATAATGTACAAAATAAGAATACAAATAGATCATTAACATTTTTGTTCTCATCTTTGAACTGAAAATTGCTTAATAATGATAATGATAATAATAATAATAGGTACAGTAAATAAAATTTTACTTAATAGTGTCTAACTTTTCCACATACCATTGATTGTGTCCTGCCTCTTCCTATCTTTAGAGGAGAGTCGTTCCACAACTTCCGGAGAGAGTCTTGAGGTCCAGTCCGGAAGGGTTGCGTCTGCCTCTATATCGGAATCATTGTCAAGCGCTGAGGCATACGCTTCCACTTGTTCCGCCGAGTTACCAGGAGGGCTTTCTTGGCTGTAACAACATCGTAACGAGGTAAGTAAATGGGAGAATAATAATAAATAAATAAATTAAAAAAAATGCTAATTGAAAACTTATACTAAAACAAATTATTATTAAAAACAAATGATATTAACATATGTATATAATTTGTAGTTTTAAATACAATTACTACTGCTGCTATTAAATAATAATAATAATAATAATAATAATAATAAATAAATAAATAATAGTTACAATATTATATAATTACTTTAATCTTTATTCATTTTTCAGTTAGAAATTTCATGGAAGCAAACATTGGATACTTTATATAATTATATTAAAGATTTTCATCTAAGATATATATATATATATATATATATATATATATATATATATATATATATATATATATATATATATATATATATATATATATATATATATATATATATATATATATATATATATTACCTTTGTGAAAGACTGGAGTTGGAAGAGCTTCCAGAATGAAAGCTAAGAGGTGTTTCTCCATCAACATCACTGAAAGAAAAATGGATATATATATATATATATATATATATATATATATATATATATATATATATATATATATATATATATATATATATATATATATATATATATATATATATATATATATATATATATAAGAACTGGAATTTACAATTCTATGGAGCCGGAGTAGGGGGAGGGGAAAATGACATAAAATTCTATTAATACTTTTATACTTCTAATTGAAAATGAATGTTAGGAATATTCATAAAAACAAAGAGATAACAAATGTCTGATTGCAGCAGTTCCTCGCTTTCTGAGCAGTAACTTTACTTATTGATGTAAAATTATGATTTTGTTCAAAGTAATATATATATAAAAAAAAAAAATTTCAATGGCATTAAAAAATTCAGATGTACCATTGTTGAAATGAATAATAATAATAATAAATAATAATAATAATAATAATAATAATAATAATAATAATGATAATGATATAAAATTAAATTAACAAAAAAAATTTTTCAATAGCATTAAAAAAATTTAGATTTACCATTCTTGAGATAAATAATAATAATAATAAAACTACAAGTTTTCATATGATCATTACGCTCTAGTAATGATACTTAATACAATATATTCATTTGCTAATATTTTCCACAGACATTATATAAAGAATCAATGAAAGAGCAACAAGAGTAATGGCAATTTTGAAATTATTTTGCAAAAAACACACATAAACACACCTGCAAGCGCGCAGACACACAAAAATGACAAACGATCTACAAGGCGAAACAAAAATAATTTCCCTATTCCACATTCATAAACAATAATACAGCATATATATATATATATATATATATATATATATATATATATATATATATATATATATATATATATATATATATATATATATATATATATATATATATATATATATATATATATATATATATATATATATATATATATATATATATATATATATATATATATATATATATATATACCGGTATATATATATATGTGTGTGTGTGTGTGTGTGTGTGTGGTCTTGTTTTTATGGAATAAGAAAATTTTCCTATTATTATTCGATTCCTGGTACTTTGGTTTTATATTTTCATTTTAACCGTTTTCAATTTATTTTTTTAAATTTATTTATTTATTTATTTTTTTTTTAGGTGGGAGGGTTTGGGGAGAAGAGTTAAAAAGAAAAAAAAAAATTTCCCCCCTTAATTTACCCATTGTAAAACATATTTTCGGTAAGAATGGTATTTTATGCTTGTAGAATTAAAAAAAATTTGAAAATTAATTTTCCTTTTAATAATTCACAAATAGACAAATTATGCAACCAACTCTATTTTTTTGATTATTATTCTATATATAACCTAATGGCTTAACACCTTTAACTACAATGAATAACCATCCCATTTTTAAAGAGTCTGATAGCATTTAAATGGTACTAAACAACTTTCGATTAAATATGTCTATTAAAAATGTAATAATGTATAAAATTACAAATTCTTATTTAAAAAAAAAAAAAAAAAAAAAAAAAAAAAATCAACATAACTAATGTAATATTCGGTTTCTGTCTACTTTTTATTGATCCTACAATAAATAACTTTTAATATATTTGAGCAATGATACTGTCCAAGATATAACAGCATGTAAGAAGGTAAACATTGTAATTTGGATCATTCCTGCAATTTTTGTTAAATTTACTGATGAATAAAAAAAAGAAGTACATTTTATTTATAAGAATATTTATTTAAATAATTATTTAAATTATTTAAATGTCAACCATAAATAGTACTCAATTATACTACAGAGAATATTTCAACAAAACTTTTGGCATTCATATTGCAGTAACAATTTTAAACAACTATTCTTTAAATTCTTTAAAACAAAACCATTGGCATATTATTATTATTATTAAAAAGTAACTTCATACATTAATGCATAAAACTTACAAAAAAAACAACAAAAAAAAAAAAAAAAAAAAAAAAAAAAAAAAAAAAAAAAAAAAAAAAAAAAAAAAAAAATTTTTTTACAAAAAAATTTTTTTTTTCTTAAAAACTAGAAAACAACCAATTGGTCCATTCTGATTCAGTGTTTCTTCAACATATTAAGTCTCATCCATAATATGATGATGATGATGATGATGATGATGATGATAATAATAATAAATAATGATGCATTAAAATACTATGATGATGATGATAATAATAATAATAATAATGCATTAAAAACCATAACGTTAGTAACCTCACAATCCCCTAATTACCTTTTATGCCTGTAATTCAAAAGTGTAGATTAGAATATTTATCTTACGGCTGATTAATAAATGTCATGTCTAGCAGATGTCAAATTCAGAAGTGTAAATTGAGATGCTAGTCGTAGGGTTGATTAATAAATTTAAAATATTCACAATTATTTTATGAAAATTAATTAGTCATATTTCAAGTTTTTAAAAAATTGATCTTTGTCTACATTTTAGTGTAAGCTAAAATTATATGAAAGGGTATGAAAAGTTATTTCAAACATGAAGTGTTTTACTTTTTGTGATCCACTGCGACCCCTTCGTATATGTAATCGAGACCCTTAGGTTGACAAATGCTGGTTTACCTTGACTAAAATGGAAGTGTGAATAACTCATGTGCTTGAGAGCGCCGGCTCGATTCCACTTGGGGTTCATAGGTATATACTACCTAGAAAAGTTCCTCTCCTCGAATAGGGCAATGTCCATGAGATGTAAACTTTTTATTTTGGGTTAAAACTTAGTAAACTTTTTACTTAAAAAAAAAATTCTATTAGAATGAAATTTTTGAAAATTATTTATAATCATAAAAAATACTTTTTTGCTGCCTAAATAGATCATCGAGTTTCAAATTCAAAATCTTAAATATTTAAAAAAATAAAAACTGTAGAAGAATTATCCTCTAACATGAATTTAACCCCAATGATAAAGTTTAATTGCAAATAAAGGCTATAAATC
>SEYY01001211.1:122604-127604 GCA_009176605.1 Armadillidium nasatum
GTGAGAGTGAGTCTAGATCACCGTGCTAAAAGAAGTTATTTCATAATATAAAAAGAAAATAAACGAAAGATATACCCATGTCTCTCAAATTCACAAAGCTGCCATAAGCGCGCGCGCCAACAAAAACACATACACACAAAAAGAAACTAATAATCAATTCATATTACTTCAAAATTAACCACAAACTGACTAGCACAATGCACAGATTAAACATCTCAGTAACAACCAAAATAGACATTAAAAAAAAAAAAAAAAAAAAAAAAAAAAAAAAAAAAAAAAAAAAAAAAAAAAAAAAAAAACCTTCATCTAACTACGAGACAGTCAAAAAAAACAATGCGTCCCAAAAACTCCAAATTTTCAATATACATTTCAATCATCTTGGAACTAAGAGTTATGATAACTTCCTTATAGAAATCTACAATCATGCCTGAATACGTTATGCCCTCCCTACGTATGTAAAGCACACATCATGATAATGCTTAAACCTAATAAATCCTCCAACAATCCTATCTTCTTACAAACCCATTTACCTATTAATAATCTCGACAGAATTTAAAAAACTGATTCACCTAAACGTCAAGAGGTTTATTTAATCTCAAACAATCAACAGTTTCAAATCTAACCATTGAAGTACTTACTTACTGACCTATCCCAATATAAGCATGCAAACAAGATTCAACAATGACATTTCCCTTCGCATTGTCCAGATTACAGATAGTATCCCAAACCATTTGGCAGAGTTTCAAAACATTCTAATAGGCAATATAATAGATACCCAATCCCAGCCATTGATTAAAACAAAAACAAAAAAAAAATCTCATTGCAGAATCCCACCCAATAAGGTTATACAAAAGAAAACCTCATTTAAAAAAATGTTCAACGTAGTAATATTCCAGCTCTGTTTAATGTATTTACGTAAAATGTTTACACTACAATTACTACAGTAAATATTAGAAACTAAGTAGACAACCTAAAATAATTGACAGACTATATTCACCGGCACCAAACACAGGCTCTTCTACTCTGAACACCAAATACTTTATCTTTCAAACTGAAACGTGGTTCACACAAAATCATTTGCCTCCACCCTCCAAAGGTTCTCAAATCCCCTTTGTACATCACACAAAAGCACTCTTCAAAAGCAGACTTCCATTTAACTCCAACAATTCTATGAATCACATAATGACATATAACGTAATCTTTTCTCAGGTTGTTTTACTCCCTCCCAGAAAATAACATTATAAACACTACATCGATTAAATCATCTCTTTTCATCCCATTTATATTTCCAAAGTTTTTTAAAAAAAAAATAATATAACGTGAAACAAAATTCCCTCCATCAAATCCCAAGTTTCCAACTTTTAATTAAATTTAGATTCACTACCAGTCTTTAATTCATTTCAATACTACCGTTTCTTCCTCTTCTCAGTTGAAACTTACCAAAAAATTTTTTTTTTTACAGAAGTCCCCATTATGAATTCTGCTCTTTTACTAAAAAGACCGGTCCTCTCAAACTTAATATCACAGGTCCTCTAATTTCACTGAGGACGAAGATTCTCTTCATCTTTTTGAAATAATAATTTTTCTAAAAAATTTCTTACCTTTCCATTGATTTAAATAATAATAAAAAAATAATTTTGAATTAAATCTAAAAACTATTCCCTTCGATAAAATTTTTTTTAAAAACATACCCACACAAAACCGCTTCTGACCTCATGTTATCTTCTTTCTTGTTATTTTTTTTTTTATATATAATCTATGCTTATCAAACCTTAACATACATTCACTCTACCAAATTAGGTTAAAAATCCATTTACATATCTCCCAACATCCTTAACCTTGCGTTCGTCACATTTTTTTTTTTCAGGTCACTTCGTACCCTTAGCCCTTTTTACCCTCACCAAACCAAATATCATTGTCCTAAAAAATACAAAAAAAATTTATGGTCATAAAAAAAAAAAATACATAGAAAAAAAAATTTAAATAAATAATAATGATTATCATGATAATAATAATAATAGTATAAACTGTCAGATCATAATAAACGTACATTATGAAAGCGAAGAAACAAAACCCCTCACACACAAATACCTACAGAAAACTTATTCAAAAACCCCCATAAAATGACGCGATAGGTCTCACACAAACGCAACCAAATCAGCTTCGTTCCGTATAATAATCATAATATACATTCAAACTAAAAACAGTGACACAAACACGAGCCAACTAGGCGTGGGCACTATGCCAAAAACTCCCCATGAATGAATCGACACCCTTCGTTGCCTATTCCTTCACCTCAGCATAACAAATAGGGGGAGGGGATGGTTTGAGGAAGGTAAGGAAGAATCAGAAGAGTTTGCTGTGCCCTAGCAGTAAATTCTTCAATTTCATAACAACAAAAAAATTTTTTTAAATCTATGCTTTCTTGCTTTCTCAAGCACATCATTAATAATTTTTAATAACCACAGACGAAGTCAACCAAATTCTTAAAAAAAATTAAACTACTCTATAAACGTGCAATCAAAAGCATCTATTTCTATCATTCTTTCACACACAAACACCCACACACACCAGCTTACTTATATATATATATATATATATATATATATATATATATATATATATATATATATATATATATATATATATATATATATATATATATATATATATATATATATATATATATATATATATATATATATATATATATATATATATATATATATATATATATATATATATATATATATATATATATATATATATATATATATATATATATATATATATATATATATATATATATATATAATGAGTGTATGCGTGTGTGTGTGTGTGTACGAGCCCGTGCGCGTTTGGGTGTAAATGTATGCAAGCTAAAGAAAAGATGAACAAAGGCTTTTTATTATTTCTTCGATCACGTATGTAAATGACTGTTTTTTTTGTCCCTTTCTTTTGTCATTCAATCAGAATAATAATAATAATAATAATAATAATAGTAATAATAATAATAATAATAGTAATAATAATAAAAATACTAACATTAATAATAAAACGGTAATAAAAACTATAAATATATAAAAACATAAGCACAAAATGCATAACAATAGCAGCAATATATATATATATATATATATATATATATATATATATATATATATATATATATATATATATATATATATATATATATATATATATATATATATATATATATATATATATATATATTGCCGAGATGCCAGCAACAGTATAAACATAATATAAAATGGTTTATATATCCGCTACCTAGCAGGTATCAAAATGGAATAGATCAACATCCGGCGTATCTACACGGATATAGAAATAGAAAATGAATATCCACACTAACGGATATTCATATTCTGGCAACATTACAGCATCCGCATTTGCGAATGTCAAAAAAATTTCGCATCCCTGACATATATATATATATATATATATATATATATATATATATATATATATATATATATATATATATATATATATATATATATATATATATATATATATATATATATATATATATATATATATATATATATATGTTGGAGTAATTCTTCCTATAACGAAATATTTAGTTTCCTTCATATCAAATTCAAAAAAAATAAAAAAAAAAAAAATAAATAAATAAATAAATAAAAATAAAATATTTTCCAATTATTTATCCATGATAAACAAACTCATGACTCATGCGAAGTTACCATTTTTAAATAAATATCTTTTCAAAATATAATAACCTTACAGAATGGAGCTAAAGACTATATGGAGGAAAAATTTTTGGCAAACTAAATGAAAAACAAAGAGACATTCATTTTACACGAAAAAAAAATTTTTTTTTTATTATAATATTAATAGTTATAAGAAGCGTGGGAGGGGGAGGGGGTTCATTCATTATTTTCACTAAGAGTAATGAACTTCGGTAAAGTCGAAATGTTTCAAATTTTTTAAAAATAAATAAAATAATAAAAAAGGCTATTCTGATAAAATATTCCGCAACACTTAGATTAGTCAAAAAGTTCCTGACATTATATATATATATATATATATATATATATATATATATATATATATATATATATATATATATATATATATATATATATATATATATATATATATATATATATATATATATATATATATATATTATTTTTATATATATATATAATATATATAATAATAATATATATATATATATATATATATATATATATATATATATATATATATATATATATATATATATATATATATATATATATATATATATATATATATATATATATATATATATATATATATATATATATATATATATATATATATATATATATATATATATATATATATATTATTCTGTGTAGCATAAAACCTTAAATAAAATTAATAGGTAACAAATAAAAAATTGAAGTGTATTAGCTTCGGAAGTTTTTAACAAAAAATGTTTCCATATGTGGCTCAGGGAGGGGGGGGATGACATTATGACATTCTCATTCTCTATTTTTTTTTTCTTTCTACATTTAAATAAATGTAATACTTATTTACCCGAAAAAGCTTAATACAAATGGATATTTTCTTTATAGAAAATGGAATTTTAATTAAAAATAAATCAAAATAGGGAGAGAAAAAATTATGAAAATTATTTACAATAATGTTTGGGTTTCATTCCAAAGATAAAACATCTTTAAAGAAATTTTAATTTCAGTTTAAAGATCTACTTTCACAAACTTCTCTACACCCCCCCCCCCTCAATAAAAACATGACTCATTCACTTTAAAGAACAAAATATAACAACTAAAAAAATAACAAAATATTCAAGTCCTGATATAAAGAAAAACATTAACAAATCCAAACTTTTTTGAAAATTTATTTACAATATTTATTTTCTACCATTATGGCTCTAAAAGTATATCTGTAGAAAAAGGTTTATTAAGAACTAGAAGGAATTACTTATATCTCTGAGAAGAACATAT
>SEYY01001211.1:137604-155104 GCA_009176605.1 Armadillidium nasatum
AATTATTATTTTAAAATATTAAATATAAATAATATGTGCAAAAAATATAAACAAGCTTATAAGCATATTCACAAAGTATTGCTTTTGTAACGTTACGCCATTATTTCGTTGTATAATAGTCAATAACAACAAACAAAAAAAACAAAAAAATGTTTTTAACCAGATGACTATCGATTAGGATCAATCATAGATCAATTTTAACACAGTACAATTCATTTTTCTAAACAGAAAATAATTTCAATAGTTTATTTTTTTTTGTCTTTCACATTGTAATAAAATATTGCTACACAAATATATCTTTCGTAAGAATATAAATTAAAATATAATTTTTAAGCACCATATTTCCTGCAAACTATTCTCACAAAAAAAGTAAAGAAAAAGAAAATATATATATATATATTATATATATATATATATATATATAATATATATATATATATATATATATATATATAATATATATATATATTATATATTATTAAATTAAAATATATACAACCCGACACAAGCGGTCTAACTGTAAAGTACACAAATATTTTTATGCATTTAAAACAATTCACCGAGTTTTTCCTGTCAGCGTTTTTAAAATAATAATTTACAAACAGAATAATGAATGCAGGAAATACTATTGAAAACAATGCAAAACAATTATATTAAGATGTTCAACCTCTCTCTCTCTCTTCCATCTCTCTTTTTGGCAAAATTTGGGTGAATGAAAAGGATTTTCCGTTCTATTGCACCTTGATCTTTAATCAATATATATATATATATATATATATATATATATATATATATATATATATATATATATATATATATATATATATATATATATATATATATATATATATATATATATATATTTAAATTTTCGAAATCTTTAAAGAAACTTTATAAGAACCATGAGCAAATACACTTCATATGTAATAAACCACACAAATGGTACAAGATAAATACACGAAATATAATGTAACAAAAAATGTTACTCTATTAAGTTTTCGAAATCGTTTTTTTCCTTTTTTGTAGGTTCTACAAATTGGGAAAACACAAGAGCTGTGCGAGTGATTACGTTTGTGTGCAATGGGTGAAGGCAAAATTGGGGACGGATTGTAGGAGAATTTGGATGGGAGGCCAGAGGGGGGGGGGAGAGGGAGAGGGGAAAGGGAAATTTTGAGACTTAACGAAGAAAATCACCCCCCCACAAAAAATGAAAATGAACGCAACTACTTTTAATAAAAGATGCGTTCGGCACCGAAGGGAAAAGCCAACTAACTGAGTGTGTCAAAGACGGTGCCAGAATTTATCGCACCACCCAACAATGCGCGCGCGCGTTTCTTTTATACAATGTAGGCACTCGAAAATCACACACAGGACAACAACAGAAAAAAAAAAGAACATGAGAAGCAATGACAAGGAAGAGAATGGGTACATTTTGCAAAAGAAGCTTAAAATACGGAACAATAAAAACGAAAATAATTAAAACATTAATAAATAACCAAATTGAATATAATAATAATAACAAATTTGGATTATACTTTTAGTATGTATCACGAACTGTAATAAAATCCTAATAGGACAAAGAAAAAATTGTCAAAAAAACCGACAAAACTAGAATCATATTTTTAGATATATATATATATATATATATATATATATATATATATATATATATATATATATATATATATATATATATATATATATATATATATATATATATATATATATATATATATAATAATATAATAATATATATATATATATATATATATATATATATATATATATATATATATATATATATATATATATATATATATATATATATATATATATATATATATATATATATATATATATATATATATATTGAACGTAGCATCAGAAACATTTAAAAGAATGAAGGTATGTTGCAAAATTTTGGGTCTCTGTTGCCAATTCGGATTTTTCTTCTTCTTTTAACTCTAAAATGTATAATTTTCATACGAATGAATCAAGAAAATATATCTATCATTTATTATCAAGTACAGATGGAAGATGAAAATTGTACTTAAAAATAATCTGGTTATCTCAATTTCCTAAATTAAATGTTTATGGGAAGGCATAATAGCGACTGCAATCAAATTCGGAAAATTAGCAGAAATCCACCTCTGCTCTTTCATTTCGGAAAAAAACTCCCTTTCCTGAAACAAGCTGTCAAACTGATAACAAAACATCTCTTATCCAATTCAGACTAAAGCTTAAGGAATTAAAGGACTTCTCTGATCTAAGTTACTGGTCTGAAATTTTTCATAATAGGTCTAAAGCAGCCCAATTCCATGAACCAACTATCTAATTCAAATTATAAATAAAAAGGCTACAAAGAAAAAGCAAATCACTATAAAGATTAGACTGATGGAGAGAGAAAGAAGATTACAATAATTCGGCATTTTAACAGAAAAACATTTTCTTTTGAAGATTATCATCATGCCTGTGAAAATTAACAAACCTGCTGCTCAATCAAACATAAATTGAAACCAAGTTAGCAACACTGTAGTTGCACCATGAAATAAATACAAAACTCTCAGAAAAAAAAGTCTTCAGACAGAATGAAGAAAAACACAAGCGATTGTTATAAAAATGAAAAATTTGAATACGACCTGTCTTAACACTACGGACAAGCATTTTAAACTATGTCGATGTCGTATATATATATATATATATATATATATATATATATATATATATATATATATATATATATATATATATATATATATATATATATATATATATATATATATATATATATATATATATATATATATCGGGTAAAACCATTTCACATTTTACATCAAGTCTAAATAAGAATAGAGTAAACAAATGTTCGAAATTGAAAAGATTTTTATTAAATTTATTAAAAAAAATAACACATATACTAATATATATATATATATATATATATATATATATATATATATATATATATATATATATATATATATATATATATATATATATATATATATATATATATATATATATATATATATATATATATATATATATATATATATATATATATATATATATATATATATATATATATATATATATATATATATATATATATATATATATATATATCAGTGATCGTACGGGATTCACGATCCCGATCCCGATGATGTGAAAATTTTAATCCCGAAAGATTGGGATACCTAAAAATCACGGTATTTCTGATCCCAATTATTTTATGGCAAAAGGATTTTGTAATTTGGCTAAAATGTTTCACAGAATATTCATAAAATTTCAATGATAAGTGCAACCAGCACTCAACATTTCCGATTTTATTGTCAGGGTAGCATAATTGCCAAGAACCAGAACATGCGTGGAACAGACAACCCTCTTTCCATCTTCTAAATCTGGAGACAGTAGAAGGGGAAATGACGTCAGCGTTCCCACGAAAGCTTAGGACAGAACGAAAAATCTGTGTCAGTTTACCAGTTTCTATATTTCCAATGTTTGGTGGTTCTGTTCTACAATTCTACTTTTTCGAAATTCCTAATTTAATCATTTTTTTATCAGTAAAAGTGTATAATGTAAGTTTAGGATATACTTTATTAGATATTATTCAAATTTCAAATATAAAATTATTTGACTTCTGCCCTTTTATGTAATAGGTGTATATATATATATATATATATATATATATATATATATATATATATATATATATATATATATATAATATATATAATATATATATATATATATATATATATATATATATATATATACCGGTATATATATATATATATTCAACGTTCCTACAATGCCGAGAAGTGCCTTTTGGCAGTACTTTAAGCCACACAGCAGAGAAGGGCATTGCAGTTTGAACTGAAGCCATGCAAAGGTACGTCAACCGCAAACATCAAGTTGAGTAGCAATTGGACCAAAAAAAGTGTTCATTTGCAGTCGAAGCATAAAAAGAAATTTAAAGAATGGAAAAAGATGCATAAACAAAAAGTTTTAGGATCGGCGAAAAAAGAACATTAATTATTGGAAGATGAAAAAAAAAATTTCCGAATCTGGCTCAATGTTTTCTCGCGGCACCACTGAATAGCGTTTCATCTGAATGACAATTCAAAGTTGGTAAACGCATAATTATTCACACGCTCTCGATTGCTGACACAGAATGCAGAGATCCTCATCTGGTTAAATTACAATGTTCAACACAATTGGCAATAGCACTTTCTCAGTCCTCAAGGAGCATAGAGAGTTCAAAAACTAGCACGAAAACAAAGGACATGAATATCATATTACCACATTCCACAGTCAGGAGGCAGCAAAGACAGCGACTGCGCGATGAAGGAGACTAACTAAAAGGAAATAAGGAACGTTATTATTAATAAACTAAAAGGAATCTTAAAAAGGAATGTTATTAACGTTAACGATATAAGTTCTTTAAAATTTAAGTAAAGCCGCTTTAGTATCACAAATTGCACAGCACAAATTACGTTTACGAGTTAGTAATTATAATGTAGTAATAATCACATTTTTTATTTTCATTAAATTAAAAAAATCTGCAGCTTCACAGCTATCAGGCGCTTTCCAGAGTGTGGATCTGGGTTCGCCACTATTGTAAATAGTGACCGTGGATAACCGAAGCCAATACATTAACAAGAAATTCAAAATCCCGATCCCTGATCCCGAAAAAAATCGTAATCCCGGTCCCGAATAATTTTCGATACTGTACGATCACTGATATATATATATATATATATATATATATATATATATATATATATATATATATATATATATATATATATATATATATATATATATATATATATATATATATAATATATATATATATAATATATATAATATATATTATATATATATATATATATATAATATATTATATATATAAGTTATATATATATATATATATATATATATATATATATATATATATATATATATATATATATATATATATATATATATATATATATATATATATATATATATATATATATATATATATATATATATATATATATATATATATATATAAAAAAATCTCATCCTCCTTCAACGAAAGTTTTACCCAAACTAATGAAAGGTCGAATAAGAAAAAGAAAAAAAATGAATGGAGCCACTGAGAGTTACGAACTAGCCGACCTCGAGTAATAATAATAATAATAATAATAATAATAATAATAATAATAATAATAATAATAATAATAATAATAATGATAATAATAATAATAATAATAATGATTAAACAATGTATTAAAACAAATATGATAATGGTAATGATAGCCAAATGCTGCATATGTACGAAAGTACGAACTTTCGCGCGTGCTGATGCACATACAATACGTTGTAAACTCGCACTCATTTTATTTATATATATATATATATATATATATATATATATATATATATATATATATATATATATATATATATATATATATATATATATATATATATATATATATATATATTAGTACCCTAGAAAGGAACCCTTGATGATAATGATGATGATGATGATAAATCAATAAAATAAGCAAATATTTTTTTTTTAACGGAAACAATAAATTTGGATAAATTTTTATTACATGAAGATTTATATATTTATTTATTATCATTTACAAATCATGAATATTGAAAATAAGCAGGCTCATGCAATAGTAATAATAATATTTTAACTCAATGTTATTTGAAAGGTCAGATGAATGTCGAGGGGGGGGGAGGGGGAGAATACCAAAAAACTAATAGAGTTAGTTGATCTAACAAAAGTTGAGGTACAACATTTTACTTAACTTTGCACTTTCGTTCATCGCTCAAACCTCTCTTTTTTTTTTTTAAGGAATATTATTCAAAAACTACTTTTAACATGTTTTGATTCCTAAAATTTTTATTTCGTTTTATTATATCGTACTATTTAGTTAACATATAGTACCGATTTACATTCTTATTAAATACTTCTAATGTTTCAACCCTTTTGGAATCCCATTCTAACACTTTACTTAATTAAGGTTCTTCATTTTCACCTTTCATGACTCGGTTATTTAAAATTTAGGTAAAACCATTCAAACCTTTCTCTCTTCTTCACTACTTTTTATTAATTTAATTAATTTAAAATAATTTACAAGTTAGAAACCTTTCTTTTATCAATCATCAATACCTTCAGAAAACATCAAACCACATTTCTACTAAAGAGAATATTCCATTCTAACTTCATTAGGGGGGGGGGAGATCAGAATTTCTAAGAATTCTTTCTATAAACATACAACACGAAACATTTCCTAATCGATCGTACAAAAGTCAGAAAAATTATTATTATTTTTTTTTAGAGGTTGTTCAGTTTGAAATCATTCTTTTCATTACACTAAAGGATTAACCACAGACCAGTAATAAACTACTCGTAGTGTTTTAGTATATTTAAGAGGTTACAACCCTACTCCACATTTCATACACCTCACTAAAATTCTACAATCTCAACCTTCAAAACTGTATTTCAAAATCCAAAATTAAGACTAAAATAATTAGATAAATACTTTGATTTAGTCTCTTTATAAAATATTATTCGAAATGTTGTTAGAAGCTCATCTGTTAAGATAAAAAAAAGATACATACTATCTTCTAAATGCACACACACCTATCTTACTCAATTAATCAATTTACTTACATGTTTTCCAAAATAGAAACTGATGTCACTTAAACATTAATAATTTTATTTCTAATTAAAAACAAAAAGAACAACATTATCAAACGTCAACATTTTTAACACCTCAATTGCAAAACAAATATAGTAAAAACCCATAAATGATTTATCTATTACAAGAACAACAAATTATTTTACTTTATCATTATCAATATTATTAGCATGTAATATTCATATATATATATATATATATATATATATATATATATATATATATATATATATATATATATATATATATATATATATATATATATATATATATATATATATATATATATATATATATATATATATCGGAATTCCAACGGGAATTTTAGATTTAATTTTGATTCCAATATTTTTCTTTTCTGAAAAATAATTCTTAAAATAATGAGAAATAATCTTTAAAATAGGTGGATTATAAACTTGCTAAAGATATTACCCACTTTCTTTATCTATTTTTTTTATTACAACTATGCAATTAAAAATAAGAAGAAACTAAAACACAAATAATATCTACAAAATCTCAACCACAGTCATAAATAAATTCCCAATAAAATTAAGCATACGATTTTTATTTAAATTTTTTTTTTTTTTTTTTTTTTTTTTTTTTTTTAATTTATAAAATTAATAATTAAAATACAAAAATAATAATAATAATAATAAAATAATAATAATAATAATAATAAAAACAAAAAACTTATTTAGAAGATAATATCCATATCATTCCTATTACCAAAGAAATAAATTTTCATAAAAGTTGCAAATGCCATTTTAGCAATCGTCGTAAATCAGACATTCTAAATTTAACTATTTATTTTCTGAAGGTGTTTTCCCAAACTCTGACACACACACACACACACACAAAAAAAAAAACTTCATATGATCCGTAGTTTTGCTATCAATGGTCTAGTAGGAATAACATAAATTCCCCAACAAAGTTGAACGATGAGAAATTATTAATTTGAATCATATTCCCTGTAAGAAATCTCATTTTCACATAAAACGTGCCCAATTCCTTCAACCTCATAAATCTTTCAAAACCACAAAACTCTACACGTTGTACTGCCTCAATCATACCAACATCTATTTTTAATAAACGGTAACAACTTGGACATAATATTCTACTAACAACATTAAGGTTCGCTTAATTAGTGACTCACTCTTTAAGAAAAAGTCCAAAAAATGGTGTTGATATATATATATATATATATATATATATATATATATATATATATATATATATATATATATATATATATATATATATATATATATATATATATATATATATATATATATATATATATATATATATATATATATATATATATGAGATAGAGAGATACCAAAATTTTAACCGATACCAATAATTTTAAACCACCTGATATCGAGAAAATATATGATACCTCAATAATTTAGAGATACCAATACCAAATTTTTTTAACTGAACTCATGAAGGTTGAAACAAGATTGAAAAAATATTTTTTTTTTTTCAATGACCATAAAATTTCGGTTTCCTGATGTAAGTAATACCTAGTTATTTTGAAGTCACAATGCTAAACAAAACTATTGATAACTGATATATGCAACCAACTTGCCCAGATTTTGTCTATTTTTTTTCATTCATTTCTGCAACATTCGCGGTCTTTAATCGACTTTTCACTTTGTTGAACCTAACCTCTTATTCTTGACCGATACTCAAGTGCTGGACGCTCTGATAGCAAATCCTTTTTTGATTCCTCTTACAGTCTTTATTTTTATAGTATCTTCTTTCGGCACAACTACCGTTTTACCTTCTTCTAAAGCTTAACTATTTGCTCAGACTTTTGCCACTAATTCAACTTTAGGTGATTCCGGAGCTATACCTCCTCTTTAAACCCCTCCTCTAACTCATTAGTGCCTAAAATTTTAATTTCTTCTAAAGAAGTAATTTCTGCTCTTTCTGAGCTAATAGTATCCTCTCTGAGGTAATCAAAACGTGCTTTTTAGCTTACACCCTGCCTTGGTAAAATATCTCGTTACTGTTTTTCTATTTCAACCTTCACTTCTTGATGGAAACATGTCTCATTCAGCATGTGCCGAAAGAGGGAGGCCATTCTCAACCCTCAAACTACCGTCTCATTTCTTCAACGTCTGTTCTTTCTAAAATATTTTATTACGAATTGGAAATATCTCAAATCTTCCAAATTTATCTCTGATTGAAAGTATAGTTATCTTTTAAAAAAAAAAAAAAAAACTCTATTATAATCTTTCCCTTCTCTCAGAATCTTGGTCATCTGCTCTTCGGAATTTTGGTAAATCCTTTGGTGCTAGACATATCAAAAGCCTTCGATAGTGTTGTTATACAAACCTTTGATTTTTATACTTTCCTCTTTCGGAATCTATCCTCTGATTTGCTTTTTGGTTGTTCTATAGCATCTGATGTAGATGGCCACTGTTCTTCCTTTGAATCTACTTTTCCATTAAAGATCTTCTCTCTTATATATATAATCACCATAATCACCTATCCACTAATATGCTAATTATTCCACCCTTCATTACTCCTTCCAATTTGAAAAACGTTAGAATGGTAGCCATTGTATTTCAAATTAGGATAGAGAAAACAGTCGTTTTAGATGCCTCAAAAACTCAATTCCTCAATCTCTCTACTCGACATGAACCTTCACACAACTGACAAAACAAACAACTCAACCTTAGTTCGTACTTAATATTCTTTGTGTTTGCCTTTCTCGTGATCTTTCTTAGAAGGATCATATTCCTTCTCTTTTTAAACAAGCTTCCAAGAGACTAGGGTGTTCTAAGGCGTTATCGTAATTTTTCACACTAACAAAGTTGCTTGTCTTTATTGGGTGTTGTTAGTCCTTGTATGGAGTATGCCTCACACGTATGGGATGGTTCACTCATATTGTTTTCCTTGAAAAGCTGGAGTCTAGGGCTTTTCGTCTTATCAACTCTTCAGTTCACTAATTATCTCCAGTCTCTTTCTGCCTATCGAAATGTTGCGTCATTCTCTCCATACTATCGTTATTACAACGGACACTGCTCTTCTGAACTCTGGTTGGATGCCTTCACTGCTGAGAACGGCTACACAGTTTCATCCTTTCTCTGACCCCAGACTTAAGAGCTATGCTCAATTTTACCTGTACTCAATTGGTAAAATATGGAACACTTTCCCTTTGATTTGCACACTTTCAAACGCCGTGTTTCAAGACATGTCGTCCTGTAACTAAACCAGGTTTCCAGTATTTCTCCAACTCGAAGGGAAATTCGTAAAGCTCTGGCCTTTGTCCACCAGATCATATATATATATATATATATATATATATATATATATATATATATATATATATATATATATATATATATATATATATATATATATATATATATATATATATATATATATTCAAGCACATTTATGAAACCAAACCACTTTTAAAAGATTTTCTATTAAAAAAAAAAAAAAAAAAATTTTTTTAAAAAAACTTCCCGGCAAATCCCCGGAGAGGAAGTTCATTCTTCTCTCGATCGATAATTTCATTTTCGCTTTCGTACCCGAACCAGACGACCTTTAAGGACAAAAATTAGGTGATGACAGGGAAAAAGGGTGCTGGGTGGAAGAGGAAAAGGGTTAAAGCACAAGGTCGGGAAGGAAAAAAAAAATGGGAGCAAATGCATTTCGTTAGGAAACTTAAAGGATTTGTGAGTCCGATACAGTTAAAATGATTTAAGATACAGCTGATAAAATACATCGTTCAAGACTTTAAACTCTCTCCCTTATATATATATATATATATATATATATATATATATATATATATATATATATATATATATATATATATATATATATATATATATATATATATATATATATATATATATATATATATATATATATATATATATTATATATAATAAAGGGAATAGCATGTAACGACGGGAAATATTACAAAAATGTAAGTGTCATGAACACTAAAAGAACACATTCCTGTGCTTATCGCCAGATTTATCATAAAAAAAAAATCGACAAAATATTTTCCTTTTTCCCCGATAGTTGGCGCCAAAAAAATATTTTTGCGCTTAAATAAATGGCACTTAAATTTCGGTCTTTATTTTTTTTTTTTTTTGCTTCTTCCTTCTTTCTTTTTTTTTCGGGGGAAGGGTGAGGGTGGGTGGGGGTGGGACGTCGACCTATTTAATCAACCTTTAAATTTACGGAATTGTAGCGGTAGACAAGTGAGAGACGGGGACATATGAAAGATGAACGTAATGTATCAAATAAAAAGAAAGGTATGAAATATTATGATAATAAAAAAATTAATTAAATAAACATCATGAAACTAGTTTAAGCATTTTAAATTTGCACATTTTTCATAACTTCATTCTCGTAACTATATTACCCTATATATATATATATATATATATATATATATATATATATATATATATATATATATATATATATATATATATATATATATATATATATATATATATATATATATATATATATATATATATATATAAAGGAATTAAATATCGCTATTTAATTTTTACTTAATCTCCACTTCACAACTACTTAAATTTATTACAATTTTGAAATTTTATTTCCTTTTTTTTTTTTTCCTTTAAAAAAAAAAAAAAAAGTTAAAAAAAAAACCCAACTTCGAGGCCGAAAACCTTTGACAATTCTATCTTAATTAATAATAATAATAATAAAAAAAAAGTTTTAAAAAAAACATCACATATTTGCAATTCTTCTTAATATTAACTTGAAACATTAATTGTACACAAATTTAAAAATAATTCATTCTCTCAAAAACACACACACTCGCATACTTATATATATATATATATATATATATATATATATATATATATATATATATATATATATATATATATATATATATATATATATATATATATATATATATATATATATATATATATATATATATATATATATATATATATATATATATATATATATATATATATATATATATATATATATATATATATATATATATATAAATCATGAAAATTTCCTTCATGTACAACCACATTTCTTATCTGTCAAAAAATTTGCTAAAACAAATAATTTTTGGGGAACTGTAACTAAAACTTCGGTCGAAATCTCAAACAACTCCGGCTCCGATAATAATAATAATAATAATAATAATAATAATAATAATAATAATAATAATAATAATAATAATACTGATGATGATGATGTTGATAATAATAAATACTCACCCGGGTTTGGAGGTTGGAATGTTTGGATCACTATTTTTTCTATTTTCTCTAGCTTGCTTCTGAAGTGAGAGAGAAATTATAAAACTAAAATAAAAATATGAATACACTAACAAAACACAATTAAATGCATTAATTAAAAATGTGTAGTAAATGACGAGAAAAAAATTAAGTAAATTTAAAAATAAAAGTATTCAATACAGAAAAATGAAGAATATTTTAAAATAAAAGCGAGAATTTGTATTTAAAAAAAAAAAAAAATAATAATAAAAATAATGATAATGAAAACAAATTTCTTAAAAAAATTCCTAAATATAATTAAAATTGAATTTAATTTTGAATTTCCTAATAAATAAAGTTAAAGAGAACTTACCCTAACATGCTGCTTTTCTTTACAACTTTCAGACCTGTTAATGTTGGACCCCGATCTTTTCTTGTGACTATTCTGACTCTTTGAAAAGTTATTTGGCCTAATAATAAAAAATAAAAAAAATTAAAAATACATAAATGAGAGAGAAAAAAATTGTTTCAATATATATATATATATATATATATATATATATATATATATATATATATATATATATATATATATATATATATATATATATATTATATATATATATATATATATATATATATATATATATATATATATAAAAATTAATGTGATAAAATTAAAAATAAACTTCCTATATATATATATATATATATATATATATATATATATATATATATATATATATATATATATATATATATATATATATATATATATATATATATATATATATATATATATATATATATATATATATATATATATATATTTACGGTTGGTAATAAGGAGTTAAGAAATGCGGCTGAATAACTCCAGAATTTTGCAAAGGTTCGGCAATAAAAAACTGCGTTTGAGTAAGTTGGCGAGCGAATTGTGCCTGAAGAGGAGTTGGGGAATTTGATGGGTGTTGCTGAAGAAGATGATGTTGGTATCGTCGAAGGTGTGAAGGATTTATGCTTTGGTGATGTCGGTGAGAATGATATCGCTTGGGTTGAGCGAAAGGCCTTGGTGCATGGGGATACTCGGAAGGAGACACTGAGATTATTGGTGAGCTACGTGGTAATTTTGTCCCTGATGGTACTTCCAATGATACTATAGGGCTCTCTAATGAATGACGTTTTGTTGGGGGAGGAACATTTTTGTGGTAATCTTTTCCTCTAAGCATTGCAATAAATGTCTTTTTGTATTTTTCAGGGGGTGGATTTTTAACTTTGGGAGGGGGCTCCGGCTTCGAAGAGCAAGGAACAGTAGCGTACTTTATATTCCTCGGTGTAGTATCAGGTATTTCACAACCATGAGCAGGATTCGAACTTCTAATTAAAGGATCTGACGTAATGGTCTTCAAAGGAGAATGAGAGCGAAGTGAGACAGCGGACACAGGCCCATTATCACTCGCGGGGAATTCTGATTGTTTCCAGCTATTTCGGGACATTTAAAATAAATAAACAGACAAACGTTTTCTCAATTGCTCACAAAAGACACTTCCTATCTCAGTAGCTATTCTTAGCAAATACTAATAACGTTAAAACAATGCACAAAGATTTAATTTTCAAATCACTTAAAAACATCGCCAAGTGAAACAAATAAAGAGAGCAAGCGAGAAAGCCCAAGAAAGCTACTGAAATTATCGTACTTGCAAAGCTGATCGGATAGAAGACAGGAAACTCTATGATAACAAAATGTTTTATTATACATAAGTAAACACGCTCGTTCTATACACCATCAGCTCTATTCAATCAACATTATTAATACTAATTTATATAATTACACGCACACACAAAACACACACATATATATATATATATATATATATATATATATATATATATATATATATATATATATATATATATATATATATATATATATATATATATATATATATATATATATATATATATATATATATATATATAAAGGAATTGGGGCCAGGTATGATTCTAAGGCCCTATACACATTTATTTACATACAAACATACACGCCTATATACTTTACAACCACATCAATATTGACTTTAATTTGCAACTTTAGGTAATATTCACACACACACATGACGTACATGAATTCCATTAAGGTGCATACGAAATAATGAGTGTGAATGGTTATGTGAAATGAGACTGCAATAAAAATGCTCTTTGCTTCTCTCTGCAAATTGTCAATTTCTTCTCACTAATCTTTACAATTCTGCAATATCTCTTGCATACACTTTGTTAACACAAACAGAAGCTATATATATATATATATATATATATATATATATATATATATATATATATATATATTATATATATATATATATATATATATATATATATATATATATATATATATATATATATATATATATATATATATATATATATATAAACTTTATTTAAAGTTATTTAAATTTAAATAAATTGTTGAGTAACATAGAAGAAACAGCGGTGTAAAGAGACGTGTGAGGAACGGTAATTCTGTTAAAATTGAAAAGAGAAAAAAATCAAATTATAAATGAAGCTTGAAAAAGTTGTTTAAAATCATCTATCCATTAGGAAGAATATATGATGACAATGATTAAAATTAGAAAAAACGCAATATCTGATATTCAACCATATTTTTTTTTTAAGAGTTGGGTATCACATGCCCAAAAGTTAAGTGGTTGGAAAAGATATCTGCAAATATCAATAGATGAAAACATGAACAAGAAAAATTAAATACAAAAATAAAGCAAATTTTCCTAACAATTTTAGACTCTCCACAAGAAAAAAAAATAAATACATCAATATATTTTGCTCTTGTTTAGAGTAAGTATAAACCAAAAAAATTAATTTAAACCTCAAAACCCAATCAGATTTATCTACAATATTGACACTAAAAGACAAACACTTTACAGTTACATAAAAATGCTCTATCAATGTTTCTTTTCCACCACAATAATCTCCATTGCTCTCATCAATAAAGGCCAACTGTGTGTGAGAATCTCGATGGGAAGACACTAAATATTCACCATGCATTCATGACTTAAATCTCCTCTGACTTCTACTTTTTTCAAAGTTTTAAGAAACATTTAAAGGATTCCCGTTTCTCTTCAAATGATATGGCTAAAATAACAGCTTAGACATAGATAGCAGCTCCATTTTCAGCAGTCTAAATTCTTTAGATGTGGAATAAATAGAGGGTTCTATCATGGCTTGCATTAAGAGTCTTCAACTTAATAGTGCATATGTCAATATAGATTGCAAATAAAGTTTTTTCTTCATTTACGTATATATATATATATATATATATATATATATATATATATATATATATATATATATATATATATATATATATATATATATATATATATATATATATATATAAAATTATTGAGTAGAACAGTTTCATAGAGCACCTTTTTCTTAAGGACGGAACTTTTATAACTGCCAAAGGATAATAACAAACTTAAACCATTTTTAAAAACCTTACTGCCAACAAGTTTCGGGTGAGAACACTTTCAACCAATTCTCAAAGCTAACAACAAAATGAACAAAATAATAATGATTAAAATAACAAAAAACCGCAAAAAAAATATATATTTATATAAAATTACTATATAAAAAAAAGTAATGTATATAAAACTTAACATAAAGAGAAAAGTTCTATCAAGTCGAAATTTCACTTCAATATTATATTATCATCTGAATGCAAATTTTCATTTAATTTAGGTTTGTTGTGCCAAATATATAAAAAAAATTCTAGAAAATGGAGATGAGGCTCATGCTCAAAATCTAAAATTTAAAAACTTGAATCTTATAATGGAAATACTGGAATGGCCACTAGAAGTCTTTCAATCCGCTTTGATTAGAACAAAGGTGTTTCAATAAGAACTTTGAATCAGTTGCATCATCCCCCCCCCATTCTGCTATTAACAATCATTCTCTCCAATTTAATCATCCAATACAGGATTCAAGTTTTAAAATTTTAGATTTTGAGCATGAGCCGGACTTTCATTTGCTGGAATCTTTATATATTTGGCATCATAAACCTACTTTAAATGAAAATTTGCACTCAGATAATATAATTTTGAAGTGAGATTTCGACATGTGATACAACTTTTTTCTATGTTAAATTTTATATACATTTATTTACTTATTTTGATCAATCTATTGTTAGCCTTGAAAATGGGTTGAAGGAGTTTTCACCCGAAACTAGTTGGAAGCAAATTTCTTAAAAATCTTTGTTTGCTATGATCCTTTTGGCAGGTTTGTATATATATATATATATATATATATATATATATATATATATATATATATATATATATATATATATATATATATATATAATATATATATATATATATATATATATTATATATTTGATCGCTTTTTTTACAAAATACACAGAAACACTCACACCTCAGAGTGAGAAAGGAATAAACTATAGTAAGTAAGTGTAATGTTTATATATAAGAAGAATAAAACTTCCTTATATATATATATATTATATATATATATATATATATATATATATATATATATATATATATATATATATATATATATATATATATATATATATATATAATCTTTGGAGCCTCCTGACCCATTACTACGAGGAGCTGGTGGCCCTAAGGAATTTCGCCACATGAACCACTCTCAAAATAGAGGTCCTTCAGGCTCCAGAAAGTAACAGCAAGACTGCATTTCCAAATTTGTCAGGGTCGGGTAGTTCGATAATTATATAATAGATGCCTTGTGCCGTTTTGAGTCAGAGAGATATATACGCCAGCAGGGGAAGAGCGCTTTATTTATTCTGAACTTGCATTTTTGTAGGGAGGCGTGGTTAGAGGTGACCAACGTTAAGTTTGAACAATGGCATTGCCAATTTTCCAATTTTGAAGTCCAAGAATTTTTCAGAAGGTGAAATTGAAATATTGATGTTGTTTGGATAAGCCAAGATTATTCTTTGGATTATCTGTGTGTAAATATGTTTAACGAAAGTAGGTATTTCCAGTTAGGGTATGCAATGTGCGAATGTTTGAACAGTATGATGTGGGTGTAGTGTTTTCGCTCATGGTGTGGAGAGCTGCTCAAATGTCAAGTGTAGTGACTGATCTATGGAAGATTTACTGTCTAATTGACAACCACTGATAACCAACCAAGTCTAGGTGGTCTTTTATGGGAGTATTTTTGTTCTTATATATATATATATATATATATATATATATATATATATATATATATATATATATATATATATATATATATATATTATATATATATATATATATATATATATATATATATATATATATATATAGTCTAAACAAAAACGCATATATCGATCTCTACATCAATGTCAAAAATAAAAAAAGAAATGACAACGCATTTAAAAATTTAATAAGATATTAAATAAAAAAAATATTTACGGGAGGAGGGGAAGAATATTAAATGTATTAAATGCATACACTTAATAAAAATAATTTTTTCCAACCCTAAAGAAAA
>SEYY01001211.1:169310-171810 GCA_009176605.1 Armadillidium nasatum
TATATATATATATATATATATATATATATATATATATATATATATATATATATATATATATATATATATTGTGCACACATCAATAATACAAGAAATCATTGACAATTTTCAGTATCAACTTTATGTTCTTTAATTAATGTGTTTTAATTAACAAAGACAAAATACCATTAACAACAATGTTCACATTGAATTAACTTAAATATTTTCAAGCTTAATATTTTCCTAACACTGAATTAACTTGAATATTTCCAAGCTTAATATTTTCCTAATCACTTCCTTTACTAACGACATAAAAAAAAATGGAAATGCTTGATGATTAACCACAATAAATAAGCAACTGTCAGAGAATATCGACTACTACCCTGTTCATGAACCCAAGCAAATCCCCAAAATATGAAAAGAGAAGAATTTTCCAAACTGTTCTCGTAGAAACAGTTATATATAACACTTAAATATCTTTATGATTTATCAAGTAAAAACAATACATTGTAAAGTGTATAAAATCCGCCCAGGCATCTTTGATACGTATCTTCAGAATGGGGAGCAGAGAATCGAAAGTAATTAAATATTTCGTTTATAAAATCACAAATACATACAAACAAAAATACAAACAAACACATACAAACGAACGTGAGTGCATACGCATACACACACATGACAATAAAATAAATACAAAATCAGATGTCAAAAACATTATATCATATAAGGAATCAGGAACAATAATTCTGTAACACTTAAACTTTTGTGTTCCTTGTCTCGTCTTGTTTCTTACTTTGACAAACAATTAAACAGTCAACAAGGAGGAAAAAAATTTATATGTATAAGACTTAAATATGTAAAAACAAAAACTATTTTAAGAACATTAATAAAATTAAAAAAATAATACACAAAAACAAAGCGCCAAAACAAGATATTATTTTATTATTATTATTATTATTATTATTATTATTATTATTATTATTATTAAAACATGAAAACGAATTTTTCTTCGACAGAAAAAAATATATATGTATATAGAAATTCACAACAAAAGCCTCCAAGAATATATTGGTATATATATATATATATATATATATATATATATATATATATATATATATATATATATATATATATATATATATATATATATATATATATATATATATATATATATATATATATATATATATATATATATATATATATATATATATATATATATATATATATCACAAAGATAACATACAAAGGGAATGTAATTTCTTCCCTCCAATACTGATAAAAATAAGTATTGAATGAATAATAATGTTTCAAAAGCTAATAAGAAATTCCGCAGATTTCTTTCTAAGAATTTACAATTTCATCCTACCTCTTCCACCAAAATTATTATTATTATTATTATTATTATTATTATTATTATTATTATTATTATTATTATTATTATTATTATTATTTACCAACCTGATTGTCCAAATATCGAATGTTTCAAGAGTCTTTTAAGAGAATTGGTTCTCTTCAACTGTGCAAACCGTTCATGGTACTGATGCGAAGAAGGAGCTGACAACTGAGGAGAGAGGGGTGGGTGACTGCCCCCTAAAAAGCTCCTCCTAAGCAAAGGACTCCCTTCCCTGCTGCCAACGGGGGAGCCTCTTGAAGGAGGAGTACAGCTTCCTGATAATCCTGATAAGCTCCTTTGCGACAAAGGAGATGGTCGATTGCTAGGTCCCTTTGGAGGGCCACATCCTCCAACACCCTTATCCCCCACAAAACCAGAACCTGTGCCTTCCATTATCAGTTCAAGCATAATCTCCTAGAGTGAAAGCCCCAGCGAGGAGGCATTTTGGAAAAGGGTTGGTGGATGTGGATATAGGAGGAGGAGGAGGAGAAGATGAAGAAGAAGGAGAATGAGAGCACAAACTTTCGAACCTAGTCAATCGTAAAAACTTTAAAGCATGAGGTAAAACATGTAGGGCGCATTGTCATTCGAAATCATTTCTCTTAATATATTAATTTATTCTAACAATACAAAGTTACAAGGTACCGAATATAGAAAACTAACCATAAATATTCACAAAGGCACAAAAGATTTAATCATAGGCAATAAATTATCTTCAACGCAGTAGAAAACATCCTATAAATATATATATACCATAAGCGAACTATGTTCTCATAAAAATATATCTAAAATCACTAATACTTTCAATATATATATATATATATATATATATATATATATATATATATATATATATATATATATATATATATATATATATATATATATATATATATATATATATATATATATATATATATATATATATATATATATATATATATATATATATATATATATATATATATATACTCGAACTCGGAACCTATGACTAGTCCGAAATGTTGCCGTATAAGCTACACAATTATACCATAATTAAAAATAGCACAGTGAAAAGATTTGATAAGAGACACAAAGCACTAAATATCATAATAGATATTAATTAATAAATTAATTAATAAT
>SEYY01001211.1:184310-186810 GCA_009176605.1 Armadillidium nasatum
CCCACTACTTTCAAGCATATTTTTTGCCACCCCCTTTTCCAAATACTATAGGAATAAAAATTAAAATCGAAAAATAAAAACTGTTAAAAATCAAGAAAACATCAAGCATGTGCAGAATCTAATTTACAAGATCGCCAAATCACTACTGAAAATGTTGCCAATCAAGTAGGAATCTCGCAAGGTTCAGCATTTGTACTTCTTACTAATGATCCTGACTTGAACAAGCTTTCAGCTCGCTGGATCCCAAATGCGTTGCGAGAAGACCAACTGATTCAAAGGGCTGAAATTTCTTTAGTAATTTTAACCAAACTTGAAGCAAACGAAGACATTTTTTTTTTAGCGCTGTGTCACTAAGGATGAAACCTGCATCTACCAGTTTGACCCAGAGAGTGGCATCCGAAAGGAACAGCTGGATCTGTGAAATTCGACGCACAAAGATCCGTTACAAAGGTTATGGCCACAAATTTTTGGGATTCAAAGGGAATTATAATAATAGATGTTTTAGAAGGACAGATAAATGCTACCGCCAGCTATTATGAAGGTTCTTTACCAAAGCTGAAGATCGTACTGGCTCAAAAACGCCTAGAAAAGCTGAACAGCCGGATTCTGTTTCACCATGATATATAATATATATATATAATATATATATATATATATATATATATATATATATATATATATATATATATATATATATATATATATATATATATATATATATATATATATATATATAATATATAATATATATATCCAAAACGACCTTGAGCAGCTGGTGCAGCTCCCTACTCGTATCCCTGATCGTCTTGGAGATGAACCCAACGTTCTAGACCTTTTCCTAACTTCTAATCCTTCTCCTTATACTGTTAAACTCTTTCCTCCTCTGGGTTCCTCCGATCATCCTTCTTATCTCTGTATCCTCTTCTATCTCTTCAAGTCTTCCGCAGGAAAGACCCCCTTCTACGGAAAGGAAACGCTTGTGGCACTTCGGTGCCGCAAGCTGGTCGGACTTGCGGTCGTACTTCTTTGATTTCCCGTGGAATGATTATTGCTTCCGTGGGAGGGGTCCCTCGGAGTGTGCAGAACGCATTACTGAGGTGATTCTCTCTGGCATGGAGGCATACATTCCATATTCTTTCCCTTCTACTAAACCTAACAAACCTTGGTTTAACTCTGCTTGTTCTCGTGCTATCCGCCGCAGGGATGCTGCCTTCAGGGATTACCGTCGTCTTCAAACTCCAGAAACTCACGCTACTTATATTTCATCCCGGAATCGTGCAAAATCTATCCTTCGTAACACTAAAAACTCCTTTCTCCGTAGAAAATGCAATAATCTTTCTGGTTCCTCTTCTTCACGTTCTTTCTTTCTGGCATTTTGCAAAAAATGTCAACTCTAACTTTGCTTCTTCCTCTTTCCCTCCTTTAATATCTTCCGACGGCACAACTGCCGTTTTACCTTCTTCTAAAGCTGAACTCTTTGCTCAAACTTTTGCCTCTAATTCAACCTTAGACGATTCCGGAGCTGTTCCTCCTCCTTCAACCCCCTCTAACTCAATTATGCCTAAAATTAGAATTTCTTCTAAAGATGTCATTTCTGCTCTCTCTGAGCTTAATACTAAGAAGGCGTACGGTCCTGATGGTATTCCTCCTGTGGTTCTCAAAACTTGTGCTTCCGAGCTTGCACCCTGCCTCGGTAAACTATTTCGTCTTTGTCTTTCTCTACTTCAACCTTCCCTTCTTGCTGGAAACGTGCGCTCATTCAACCTGTGCCGAAGAAGGGGGACCCCTCTCAACCCTCCAACTACCGTCCTATTTCTTTACCTCCGTTCTCTCTAAAGTTTTCGAATCTATCCTTAACAGGAAGATTTGGAAACATCTCAATTCTTCTAATCTTATCTCTGATCGCCAGTATGGCTTTCGTAAGAAACGCTCTACAGGTGATCTTCTTTCCCTTCTCTCTGAATCTTGGTCCTCCGCTATTCGGCATTTCGGTGAATCTTTTGCTGTCGCGCTGGACATATCGAAAGCCTTCGATAGAGTCTGGCACAAAGCTTTGATTTCTAAACTTCCCTCTTTCGGTATCTATCCTTCTCTCTGTGATCTTCTCTCTAATTTCCTTTCCGGTCGTTCTATAGCAGCTGTTGTAGACGGCACCGTTCATCCTTTAAATCTATTAACAGTGGTGTTCCTCAGGGTTCTGTACTATCACCAACACTTTTTCTACTCTTCATTAATGACCTTCTCTCTATCACCTCATCTCCTATCCACTCCTATGCTGATGACTCCACCCTTCATTATTCCTTCCATTTTGAAAAACGTCCCACCCAACAGCAGTTGATAGACTCGAGAAGGGTAGCCTTGGAGCAACTAACCTCTGATCTTTCTCGTATTTCAAATTGGGGCAGAGAAAACATGGTTGTTTTCAATGCCTCAAAAACTCAGTTCCTCCATCTCTCCACTCGACACAATCTTCCACACAACTATGATATCTTCTTCGAAA
>SEYY01001211.1:189310-194310 GCA_009176605.1 Armadillidium nasatum
TATATATATATATATATATATATATATATATATATATATATATATATATATATATATATATATATATATATATATATATATATATATATATATATTTTTTTTTTTTTTTTTTTTTTTTTTTTTTTTTTTTTTTTTTAACACATCACCACCACTCACGGGCAAAGCCCTATTCAAGGAGGGGGTGTTAAAAGAATAAAAATGAAACTAAAAGAGCACAAAATCCAAAAAATAAAAAACCACCCCTACAGTACCCACCTAACGCAAATTTCCTTAGGTGGGCGCAGACGCGGGTTTTAAAGAAATTGAGATTAAATGCGGAAGGAAATACAGAAGATGGAAGAGAGTTCCACAAAACAGAGGTGGCAGGAAAAAAAGAGGCACCACAGCGGACAAGCCTGGAGTTGCCTATGTCCACGCAAAATTGATGCGCGGACATTGCACCCCTTGTGCTGCGAGGACGCCGTAAAGGTGGAGGTACACGGGTGGATAGTTCTCCTCGAGCATTTGCCGCTGTAGTACCTATAGAAAAGAGACAAGGCACCAACATCACGTCGCAAAGATAAAGAGTCAAGAGAATTAGAAATAGCGGGATTTATAAGTCTTTTAGCCTTTGACTCAACCCTATCCAAAAGACGGGTGAAACCTGAGCCACCCCAGATATGAGAGCAGTACTCCATACAAGGGCGGATGAGACCCTTGTATAATTGGAGTAACTGCGAGGAAGAAAAAAATTCTCGCAGTCTAAACAGAACTCCCAGCTTCTTTGAAGCCGCCCTAGCAACCATTGTGATATGAGGTTTCCAAGACATTTTTTGTTTATGTGAAGGCCAAGGATGTTTATATTGTCAACAGGAGAGATGGGAGAACCATCGAAAGAAATAGGAAAGTTAGGAGGTGTCTTTGAGAGTGAGATTTCTAGAAGTTGAGTTTTTAAAGAGTTGAATTTCACAAGGTTGAGACGACCCCACTGGGAAATTCTATCCAGATCTGCAAGAATGGAATCGGAAAGATGAAGACGAGAAGCAACTCTAGATGCAAAGGAAGGAGCAGATTTGAAATGAGTAGAAGAATGGAGGGTTGAGTCATCGGCATATGAATGTATAGGATTAGATGAACAGCTGAGAAGATCATTAATGAAAAGTAAGAATAGAGTAGGAGACAAGACAGAACCCTGAGGAACACCACTATTGACAGGAAAGGAAGAAGAAGTCGCTCCATCAACAACAGCTGAAATGGAACGATTAGAAAGAAAACTAGACATAAGTAAGCAAAGAGAAGGAGGAAACCCAAAGGAGGGGAGCTTGGAAAGCAGTGACGCATGCCATACCCGGTCAAACGCCTTAGATATGTCAAGCGCCACCACGCAAGTCTCCCCATGGTCCCTAAGGGCAGAAGACCATAGATCTGTAAGATAGGAAAGTATATCACCAGTAGACCTCGAACGTCGAAAGCCATACTGATGATCAGAAAGAAGGGAATGAGATTCCAGATGATCTAAGAAGTGAGAGTTGAGAAGGGTTTCAAAGATCTTAGACAGAATACAAGTGAGAGCTATAGGGCGATAGTTAGAAGGATCAGAGCGGCTACCTTTCTTCGGAATAGGTTGGACTAATGCGCGCTTCCAACACTGAGGGAAAGTACTAGTATTGAGGCATAGAGAGAAAAATTGAACGAGGGACGGAGCCAGCTCAGAGGCGCACTCCCTTAAAACTCGGGGAGGAATGCCATCCGGGCCGCTTGCCTTCCTAACGTTCATAGACTTCAGAAGCCCATGCACCTGGTCAAATGAAATCACAGGCAAAGGCATGGGACATCTGAGGGGAGAAGGAGTAGGAGGAGGATTGCCGGAGTCGTCCAGGGTAGAATTAGAGGAAAATAGGAGGCCGAAGAGATTAACCTTTTCAGTTGGAGTGTTAGCAACAGAACCATCAGAGCGAATAAGAGGAGGAAAGGAAGATTTACAGAAATTGTTGGAGATGTTTTTGGCAAGAGGCCAGAAAGATTTTTCAGTAGGAGAATTTAGGAGCTCAGCACACCTTCGTTTGGTGAAAGTCTGCTTTGCTCGTCGAAGAATATCCCTGCAACGATTCCGAGCAGAATGAAAATTAGCTAGAGTGATAGGAGAAGGAGAATTTTTCCACTCTCGATACGCCATGTCTCTAGCCTGAATGGCACGAGAACAAGCACGATCGAACCATGGATTTTGAGGAGAGAAGGATTTAGTTGAAGAAGGAATGAACCTGCTCATCCCATCAACGATTACGGCCCCCACCTTATCGGCAGAGACCGAAGCGTCTCCAGAGACAAAGCAGTCACTCCAGGAATAGTTAGAATAGGTGCGAAGATATAGTATTTATAGAGAGAAGGACTAGTAGTGAAATATATATAATATATATATATATATATATATATATAATATATATATATATATATATATATATATATATATATATATATATATATATATATATATATATATATATATATATATATATATATATATATATATATATATATATATATATATATATATATATATATATATATATATATATATATATATATATATATATATATATAACTGAATAAAAAAAAAGATGAAGACACGAAAACTCCAAACCCAGAAAAATAAAAAATATAAAAAAAAAAATTTAAAAAATTAAAAAAAAAAAAGTTATATATAAATTACATCAAATTAAAATTTCGTGAACAATTATTTCAAAATGCTTCGACTAATCATAACTTTTCATATCTTATAAAGGAAAACTTTCATAATTATTTCCCATGGGCTTTCATTCCTTATTTAATATATATATATATATATATATATATATATATATATATATATATATATATATATATATATATATATATATATATATATATATATATATATATATATATATATATATATATATATATATATATATATATATATATATATATTCAAGGAGAGGACATACTAACCACTATAATTAAGCAACCTAAATCGCCAAAGATCTCTTATCCAACGGATGGATGTTTTTTGATGAGCTGAAAATGATATTCACACACAAATAAACCAACCAATCTCCGGTTAAATATAATAAGCCCCGCTTCAGAGCTCAAGCCGCATGAGTTGCTCGAATTAAACTGGTATGTTTTTAATTTAAATTTTTATAAAGATAAAATATTTTTTCCTGAAATAATAACGAAATTTCTTTGAAACAAATTTGAAGACCTATATATATATATATATATATATATATATATATATATATATATATATATATATATATATATATATATATATATATATATATATATATATATATATATATATATATATATATATATATATGAAGAATTTTAAATACTTAAATGTGAAAATTATGACTGTCAATAAAAATAATCGGCCGATATGTGGGTTTTCTCGATTTATATATATATATATATATATATATATATATATATATATATATATATATATATATATATATATATATATATATATATATATATATATATATATATATATATATATATATAGGCCGTTTGGAATCCTCTATAATTCATCTTCAGCTTTAAAAAAAATATTTAAAAGAAATAAATAAATAAATAAAATTTAAATAAAATAAAGAAAGAACTATTAAAGCACTAACAAAATTTTTGCAAAAATAAAATTCAAATAAAAGTAAAAATAAACTTAAAGCCAAAAACACACACCTTAATTCCTGAGACATCACGGCGGAGAAAGACTAGACAAAATAAGGAAAACAGATGACAGGTAAAATAAGAAGGTTAGTTGGTACAATATTACGAACAGTATAAAACAAAAACATAATAAAAGAAAAAAAAAACAATTTCAAAGAGAGGGAGAAAAAAAAACACTTTAAAACAAATGAAATGACAAAAGAACGAAAAAAAGTGATTAGACGTATCAAAAAGCCTTCGATAAAGCATTACATAAAACTTTGATTTCTAAACTTCCCTCTTTCGGTTTTTAACCTTCTCTCTTTGGCCGTCTGTCTGATTTCCTTCTCGGTCACTCTAGAACAGTTGTCGCAGACGTCCACCATTCAACCTTTAAATCTATTAATAATAGCGTTCCACAGATATCTGTTCTATCACCAAATATTTTTCTGTTTACACTATTGACGTTCTATCTATTATATTATTTCATCATTAACCCACTCCGACGTCGGTGACATACCATTAATTACTAATTTCATTTTGATGTCGATCCCACTCAACAGCAATAATTATTTACCGCTTTGAGGGTAGTCCTGGCGCAGCTAACTTCTGATCGTCCTCGAATTTCATTTTGCAGCAGAGAAAACATAGTTGTTTTTAATACCTCAAAAACTCAGTTCCTCCATCTTTCTACTCAACATAATATTCCACACAATTACGGCATCTTCGAAAATACAATTCAAACATTCATCTGTCCTAAATATTCTCGGTGTATCTTTTTCAGGTGGTCTTTCTTGGAAGAATCACATTATTTGTCTTTCTAAACAATATTCTAAGAGATTGTGTATACTGAGGCGATTTTGGTATTTCTCCACTCCACTCCAGTTTCCCCCTCCTTATAAGGGGTTGTTCGTTCGTGTATATGGAGCATATTTCACACATCTAGGGTGGTTCCATTCACACAGCTCTATTTTAACTACTTACTCTTACTAACTTTCTCATTATCTTTTTCCAGTGGTGCCTCAACTTCAATATTATCGAAATCACAAAGGACACTACTTCCCAATCTTGTCGCATACCAAAACCTCAAAAGAGAAGGACTCGTCGCTGGACACAACTTTCTAAAGAGTATTATCCTTTTTACCTTCCAACTCTGACACCTGAACACCGCAATGTTCAACGTTACATACATGTACTCCGGAAGTAAAATCGGAAATTCCCTACATCTATTTTCACAACTTCATTTGATATACACACTTTCAAACGCTGTGTATCGGGCCATGCTGGTTTTCAATTTTACCCGTCCGGGGAATTTCCAACTCTGATGA
>SEYY01001211.1:204310-206810 GCA_009176605.1 Armadillidium nasatum
AGTAATCTAGAGAACTGACAACCATTCAAAAACAAGAAACACACGTATGATCTTCTGAAGAACTTCTTCATGAGAAAATGTTTTGAAGATCACAGGTGTATGAAGAAGATGCTAGTCCACTTCACAAGACGAACACCATTATTGGGAGTCAATTATATATATATATATATATATATATATATATATATATATATATATATATATATATATATATATATATATATATATATATATATATATATATATATATATATATATATATATATATATCTTTCATGAATATTATACATGATAGAAATTTAATGAATACTAAGACGTAAGAAGCTTAAAAATCAACCTCGAGCAAGTAATTTTAAACATAAAAGTTTGCAAAACACCCTTTCTTCCATCCGATTATTATATATATATATATATATATATATATATATATATATATATATATATATATATATATATATATATATATATATATATATATATATATATATATATATATATATATATATATATATATATATATATATATATATATATATATATATATATATATATATATATATATATATATATATATATATATATATATATATATATATATATATATATATATATATATATATATATATATATATATATATATATATATATATATATATATATATATATATATATATATATATATATATATATATATATATATATATATATATATATATATATATATATATATATATATATATATATATATATATATATATATATATACATTTGTGAGCGCGAGTTCGCACGTATCACATTGAAATATATATTTTTTCCAAAGGCAGTTTCTATCGTTATCGACATAATTATTTTTTATTTTTTTTCACACAAAAAAAAGTAAAGGTTAAGGAGCATGCATACACACCTACAAAACATACATGCATACGAATTTATACCGTATACATAAATACATACATACACACACATTATCAACACATCTAATCCGTACTTAATAAATCCCCAAGTGATTTTCAAATCCCCGTGTGTTCCCACTACGAAGTGAAGTAGTAATAATAATAATTAATATTTAAAATATTAAATAAATAAATAAAAACAGGTGCAAACTTTTTTAATGCCTAAAGACGTATTATCTTCCTGAAGAGGTATCGATAACACGAATTACACGTCACTTGTTTAATGCTAAGTAAGGTTATTATCATATATTCTTTGAAAGTTTCGAACCAAATTTAGAAAAAGGCTAATACAAACGAATCAATGTTAGCACGACAAACTCTTCAAGCAATTTGCTTAATTTTACAAAACAAACAAATTAGAAATTTTTAACCACAAATTTACTTATGACTATATATATATATATATATATATAATATATATATATATATATATATATATATATATATATATATATATATTATATATATATATATATATATATATATATATATATATATATATATATATATATATATATATATATATATATATATATATATATATATATATATATATATATATATATATATATATATATATATATATATATATATATATATATATATATATATATATATATATATATAATTTGGCTTTAAAGAAAAACCAGGTTTATGGTCCTTTTAAAACAATAGACTATCCAATTTAATTCAGTTAACATACTTTCTTTCAATAAAAATATTTAAATAGCTCCTTCAGTTTTTAAATGTTTCTTTTTTCTTCTTTTTTAGGATGGGATTAGAAAACTTTAATAAGATTATTCTTATTATTATTATCATTATTATTATTACATAACTTTTTTTTTTTTAAATATTTGCAAAAAAAAAAAATTTTTTTTTTTTATTCTTAAAAAAAATATTTTTTTTAAATTTTTTAATTGTTTTTATTATTTTAAAATTATATATATATATATATATATATATATATATATATATATATATATATATATATATATATATATATATATATATATATATATATATATATATATATATATAAAATTTTTAAATAAATCCTAACATTTAGAAATTTAACAATTCCAAAACTTCTGAAGAAATTAATAATTGCAAATATTAAAAAATATTAATATATAAAAATAATTTAAAGAATTTAAATTACATTCACATGTCAGATAAATAATTAATTAGTGGATACGAACGCCATTTTGGTTGCAGAATTAATTTATTTATTACTTTTTTTTTTTTTTTTTTTTTTTTTTTTTTTTTTTTTTTTTTTTTTTTTAAGAAAAAAAATTTTTTTGGATACTTCAACTTTATGATAATTGTTAATTAAATAATAAATATTGATTTAGATCAGGTTTAATTATAATTAGAAAGATCTTAATCGAAGAGAGAAAAAAAAATAATCATTTGTTCTGTTGCCAAACTTAAAATGAAGCTTTTATGTAATAAATTCATTCAATTTCGTTTGAGCCCACCCGAGTGGTTTGAGTCAGGTCTACAGCACACAAACCATAATGATTTATGTGAGAGGACTCTCAGACCAA
>SEYY01001211.1:216810-221810 GCA_009176605.1 Armadillidium nasatum
ACGGCTATAAATTCTCATTCTCTCCATAGAAATGATAGTATAAAAGATGTTGATTCGGGAATTTTGGACCAAAGCAGAGGAACACGATCTCCAAATTTTCCTGTCCTTATATACATGATAGAAAACCGAAATTAAATGAAATCTCTCATTCAGACAACACAACTAATTTTGGAGTAACATTTTTAAATTCCGACAATCTTCTTCGAAATATTTACAATATTTATTTATTTTCTTATTTATATATACTTAAATCTAATGTTATTTTATATTACCAAAGTTTACCTTATATATTAACTTATATGCTGTAAATTTTGATAATACTTTATATTTATATTTCGCATTATATATTATTTAATTCATTCACTAATGGCCCAAGAAAATGAGTGGAAGCGTAAGTCACCCAAACCTAGTTGATTAATAAAACGAAAATATTTATATTTTTTGGTTAACACTAGCTCTCTCTCTCTCTCTCTCTCTCTCTCTCTCTCTCTCTCTCTTCTATATCTCTCTATATCTCTCTTATAATATATATATATATATATATATATATATATATATATATATATATATATATATAATATTATATATATATATATATATATATATATATGCTCAGTCACTTAAAGCAATTTGTGATAATAAGACGAAAAAGTATATATAACAAGCAGATACAAAGCAACAAGAAAATTATCCAGAGAAAGTTAAAAAAAAAAATATATAAATAAATAAAATAAATAAACATATATTTTAAAAATATATATATATATGAAGTGTAGAAATTATTTTAGAATACAACACATTTCTGATCTTAAAAAGGAATAAAAATAGAGAAAAAAGGTGAACTCAAACCTGCCGGTTTATTATAACTGCATCGTTAAACAACACAACTAATGAGATATTCACACAATAATACTAACAACTCATATATATATATATATATATATATATATATATATATATATATATATATATATATATCGGTATATATCGGCATATCGGTATCGGTATCGTATCGACCTTTTCAGTATCGGTATATTTTTTGGATAAGAGTAAAGTATCGGTATATATCATATATATATAGCATATTATATCGGTATATTTTAAAAATATCGCTCCATCGGTAAAAATTTTGTATCTTTGAAAGAGGTAATTCTTCATTTATATGGCTGCAATGGGAATCAGTATTTTCTTAAAAGAATTTGAAATATCTGTCGACGTCGTGTTTATCCGCTTAAATGATAAAAGATCTACATCTGCACGGATGAACCAATAAAAGACCTACATCCTCATAAACAACACGTATAGAAATAGAATAGATATATTAAATACGACTAGAAGGAACCAACACAGATCTCAATCAAGAATCAAGTGCACAACAAAACAAACGACAAACCAAAGAAAGGAGCCTAGCTTTGAGTGGGGGATACCGGGAGTGCTCTGGACCCATAGAAATTTTTTTTTTTCCAAAAGTAAAAGAAAGGAAGGGTTAGGGAGAGAAGCTTTCAAGATCACTGACTACAGACACCCAATGAATTAGAATACGTCCAATTCTTGTGAACCAAAACTAATATCTCTCAGTCCAAATTCAAGATCATATCCAAGATTATTAGCCAATGCGCCTATTCACATTTAAATAAAAGAAAATAATAAATGTACAACAAAAAACATTCGCTGAATATACACTCATGTAATTTATGTATGAAGGATTTACAAGTAAGTGAATATATATGTACACACTACTCCATGGAGAGATAAAAACACACACACATATTAATATTCAATTTAAAAAAAAAAAAAAAAAAACTTCAAGTACACTGGCATTGTAGACAGCCAATCTATAAACTAATTTGCATATGTCGAAAGTAAACTCCCTCCATTACTTATTTATTATATTCCCAATCATGTTTACAGATGCAGTCCGTGAAGCCTACATAAAAACAATGCAGCAAGCAAACCAAATATTAAATTAAATTAATATAATATATATATATATATATATATATATATATATATATATATATATATATATATATATATATATATATATATATATATTATATATATATATATATATATATATATATATATATATATATATATATATATTATATATATATAAAGAAGTTGTCCGAACTATCGATACTGAATTAACTATCGATTATTTAGGTATCGATTATACAATTCCTTGAAAATAATTAATCGACTTTAGCTATCATTTAAGATTTGTATAAGGAAGATAGTTTAAATGTGCTCTCAAAAATTTTTTAATATTGATTTGCTTTTTCACTTTTTATTTTATTTTAATTATTATAAGTAAAAAGCATTGCAAAAACTTTTATTTATACAATGAAATTAAAAAATGAATTTTCTTTATTGTTTCACAACTTGGTTTATAATTCTAGCTATAATGAAAGGTATTATAAACCTTTCCTTTATATATATATATATATATATATATATATATATATATATATATATATATATATATATATATATATATATATATATATATATATATATATATATATATATATATATATATATATTCGTGCCTTAGACCACCAAGCTTTAACCCACGATTTAAAACTCTAGGAATGCATCAAATATTCAAAGTTTCCCTTGAATAGTCTTCTAATATATGGAGAGAAAGGAAGATATTATATTCATGTAATTATGACTTAATGAGAAGGCCGATGCTGAACTTTCGCATACAAGGATCGTTATATCTGGCTGGATGGCGGAAATATTTCTTTAAAATAAAACGTTCGCGGACTCCCTTTGAAGACAGCAATCTCAAGGGGGTCCGGGAACCATTTGTAAAGAACCACTATACTGTTCTACGGGGTGACTGTGTATAATTTGTATGTGTGCCGTTTGTGTGTGTGTGTGCACGCGCATTGAAATTGGTGAACCAGCATTCTGGCTTGCATATTTTACATCAATTACAGCAAGCCCTTCCCAGCAAAGGCTATTTATTAGAGTCAGTTCAAAAATAAGACTTAATTAACAATAAAAAAAAATAAATAAAAATAAATAAATGTCAAAAGTTTAGAAAATAAAAGAAAATTTAAAAAGAAAGTCACAAACATTGCAAAAACTATTAAAATACATTTTTTTTTAAATACAGTAATTAACGTTATTATGTAATTACTAACTTTAGCTGATCCTATTAAAAGTATTAAACATTTCTTTTATATATATATATATATATATATATATTATATATATAATATATATTATATATATATATATATATATATATATATATATAATATAATATATATATATATATATATAATATATATATATATAAAGTGAGCAAGGACGAAAAGGCCTGCAAATTTCCATCAGAGTTGGGGAAACATCGGAAATCTGGTCGTTAAAGACCGATATCTGATGATACACGCCACCTTGAAAACGCCTTGTATCATCACATATCGGCCTTTAACGACCAGATTTCCGATGTTTCCCTAACTCTGATGGAAATTTGCAGGCCTTTCGTCTTTGCTCATCTTTGGTTATCATTATATATATATATATATATATATATATATTATATATATATATATATATATATATATATATATATATATATATATATATATATATATATATATTATATATATATATATATATAGGAAGTTGGGAAAACAGATAAAGGGAAAGTGTTCCAGACCTTAACAATTGAATTCATGCAAGACTGTTCATAGTGGTTAAGTCTGTGGTCAGAGAGTTTGACAGAGAAAGGATGATAATGTGTAGAAAGGTGTGTCGAACAAGTCATTCTCAATGGAAGAGGTATGCGACGGGAGGGTTCAGAAGAGCAGAATCCATCGTAATAGCGTCAGCATAGAATGACGTAACAATTCTACGGGCAGAAAGAAACTGGAGAGAATGAGAGAGAATAGAAGAGTTGATACAACGAAAAGCCATAGACTCCACCTTTTCCAGACGATCTGTACGAGTGGAACTACAATAGATGCGTGAGGTGTACTCCATGTACAGAGCAAGCAACTGGGGTGGCGTGAAGAAATCACGAAGGTGCCTCAGAACACCCAACCGCTTAAAAGCTTGTTAAGAAAGAGAAGTAATGTGATCTTTCCAAGAAAGATCACGAGGAAAAGAAACCGAGAATTTTAAGGACAGAGGAAAGTTTGATCTGTCTGTTTTTGAAGATGTCATAGTTGTGTGGAAGGAACCGAGTTTTTGTGGCATTGAAAACGACCATGTTTACTCGGCGCCAATTTGAAGTGAGAGAAAAGTCAGAGGTTAGTTGGTACAAGGCTATTCTCCTCGCGTCGATTAACTGCTGTTGGGAGGGCGTCTCTACAATTGAAAAGAGTAATGAAGGGTGGAGTTAGCATAGGAATGTATAGGGGATGAATAGAGAGAATATCACTAATGAAAATAGAAAAAGTGTCAGGGATAGGAGAGAACCTTGAGGAACGCCACTTATTAATAGATTTAAAAGATCAACGGTGGTCGCCTACAACAGCTGCTATAGAACGACCGGAAAGGAAATTAGAGAGGTCAAAGAGAAAAGGAGAAGTACAGAAAGAGGAAAGTTTTGAAATCGAAGCTTTGTACCAGACTCTATCGAAAGCTTTCGATATGTCCAGCGCGACAGCAAAAGATTCATCGAAATGCAGAAGAGAAAAGGACCAAGAGTCAGAGGGAAGGGAAAGAAGATCCCCAGTAGTCGCGATCAGAGATAGGTTTAGAAGAATTACGACGTTTCCAAATCGTCTTGTTAAGGATAGATTCGAAAACTTTAAAAAGAACAGAAGTTAAAGAAATGGGACGGTAGTTGAAATTGAGAAAGGTTCCCCCTTTTTCGACATAGGCTGAATATATATATATATAATATATATATATATATAATATATATATATATATATATATATATATATATATATATATAATATATATATATATATATATATATATATATAAGGTTGAGTACAAATTTGAATAATAAAATTCCATATGATCGCGCAAAT
>SEYY01001211.1:239310-241810 GCA_009176605.1 Armadillidium nasatum
TTGTCAGATTTGGAATCATTTTCCAATGAAACAACCATCCAAAACTTTGTATATAAATGTTTAAACCAACTATGAAAACTAATTTAAGCGAAACAAAACTGTAAAAACTGTATTAATAAAATTGCATTCATTTTTAAAAGCGTTTCCTTGTTTTTTTTATAGAATAAAATGCCAGATAAAACTACAACCAGAAGGAATATTCTATGCTCGCATTCTCCAACAATATCTATCGATTCTAGGGTCGTTTTGACATTTAAAAATAATATTTCAAACAACTGTATTCGTAGAGTCATGCTCTCAAAATTCGAACAGATTAATACTAAGAGAAAAGTTATTAAATAATTGTGATCTTCAGTATCATCCAATCGAAGAAAGTAATAGACAAATGATAAAAATTTTTAATTCCAGAAAACAGTCAAGTTTCATTTAAAACAACAACAACAACAATACCCTTGTCAGTTGCGAATCGTCTTCAAAATTCAAAAGAAAAAATTCATCAGTAATTATTGAATTGTTTTCTTAACTACAGTTTTGAAATTAATTTTTATTCTTCAGAATAAAATAGAAAAAATAATACCTTCTGGAGAAAAAAAAAAAAAGACCAACTTCCTTATGTGCCTATGAACTACTAATTATTTACAAGTTTAACCAAGGCTTACATATTCACAAAATCATTTTAAAAAATCCACATTTATCAGTACTAAGATTTATGCTCAAATGATATTCTTCTAACCAAGCAATTCTTTGAGGATAAAAGATAATTCCAAACAGCATATTATAATATATATTGGCGTAGAATGTGACAAATTTAGAAATGAGGGGGGGTGGGGTGGGAAGTGAAGGAACTGCTACAATGCCACATTGTCATGGCACGGCATTTTTAAAGTTTTTGCGCCTTTATAAGGAACGCATTTCAAATGAAAGGGTCACGAATTTTTGGTTGATATTCTAATTCCCCAAAATTCCCATCATATAATAATAAATAATAATAATAATAATAATAATAATAATAATAATAATAATAATAATAATAATAATAATAATAATAATAATAATAATAATAATAATAATAATAATAATAATAATAATAATAATAATAATAATAATAATAATATATATATATATATAATATATATATATATATATATATATATATATATATATATATATATATATATATATATATATATATATATATATATATATAATATATATATATATATAAACCGGTCCTAATGTTATCAACTTTGGCCAATGATGAAACCTGATGATAATTTAAAATCAAAGGAATCTGTTAATGATTATGACTCCGTGCAAGTTAATTTTACAGGCGTTGGAGGCGTTAATTTAAAACTTTTTTGAAGCCAAGGATCTACAATAATAATAATAATAATAATAATAATAATAATAATAATAATAATAATAATAATAATAATAATAATAATAATAATAATAATAATAAACTGTTTGAAGAAGGCGAAAACGAGAAAGGACAAAAAAAACGACAACAACAATTATAACTAGCAAAAGAACAAGAAAAACAGGACAAGTACACGGAGAATAATAATAAAAAACAAGACCATGAAAAAAAAGGGGAGGGGGATATTGAAAATAAATAAAATTAAAAAAAAAAAAAAACGAAAATGAAAAAAAAAAAGAGAGAGAGAGAGAAGAAAACAACTACTAATAAAAGTTGAAAAAAATGGAAGACACAAAGTTAGATAAATTTTTAAGAATTATTCTTCGCTTAAAAAAAAAATCAACAAAACAAATTTAGTAACACTCGTTAAATAAATAATTTGATAAAGCTTTAAGAAAAAACTCGTCTGCGCTTTTCAGTTTTATATATATATATATATATATTATATATATATATATATATATATATATATATATATATATATATATATATATATATATATATATATATATTATATTATATATATATATATATATATATATATATATATATATATATATATATATATATATATATATATATATATATATATATATATATATATATATATATATATATATATATATATATATATATATATATATATATATATATATATATATATATATATATATATATATATATATTGGGAGGAGGGCATAGGCCAAAGACCTACACAGTTTCCACAAGAGTTGAAAAAAAGAAAAATCAATTCGTTAATCTGATTAATAGTCGACATGACATGATACACGGCATTTGAAAGTGAGCTAGTCAAAGAAAGTGTGTTTAAGACTACTACACTGCAAAAATAATAAAATTACCAGTTTTTTCAATTATTTTCTTAGCAAAAAAAAAAAAAAAAAAAAAAAAAAAAAAAGTTGGTGAGGCTGCTTAAAAGAAACATTAATTTCGGCTAAGAAAGTTATTGTGACATTCTTTATTTGTCCCAACGATCTGTTAGTGCTTTATCTTCTACGGAGTAAGTTTACATGCAAGAATGAGAACATCGGTGAAGTCAAGAGTTGAGCAGACAAAGGTTGA
>SEYY01001211.1:246810-249310 GCA_009176605.1 Armadillidium nasatum
TTATTATTATTATTATTATTATTATTATTATTATTATTATTATTATTATTATTATTATTATTATTATTATTATTATTATTTTACTAATAAAAATAATATTGCATTGTGTTCAAATACGAGGATAAACAAAATCTCTAAGAAAGAAAGAAAATAACATTAAGAGTTTGAAGGTAAAGGAATACAGGCTCAGGTAAGGACTTTGGGCAAGGCCTCACTGTCTAAAATAGAAGGGCTATGCCCCAAGATTTCATAGAGATAAGCGCTTTATTAAGTAGGAAAAAAAAAAAACATCCTTGGACCTAAAGATTTCCAGACTGGTTCATTAAAGAAGGTATTTTAGAACTCAAATTAAAAAAATTAGTTAATTACCTAACATTAATTAATAAGATTTATTATATTAAAATAAATTTGCCTGTGCCCCAGTGAAGGTGACCCAATTATGCATTTCAATATTTCACACTGCGATATTTGGCACAACTACCTAAATACATTTGCCTCATATTTGCTAATTATAATGAAGTTTATTTTGTTAATGAGTTTGTTTGATACCTGAAATCTTTTAGCCAAAAAACTTATTATTATTATTATTATTATTATTATTATTATTATTATTATTATTATTATTATTATTTTATTATATATATATATATATATATATATATATATATATATATATATATATATATATATATATATATATATATATATATATATATATATATAATATATAATATAAAAAAAAAAAAAAAAATTTTTTTATTTTTTTTTTTTTTTTTAAACCCATGCACCTATCAGTCATTGTCCCGGGAACTCAAGGAATAGAGCTCTCTACAAAACCGCTTCTAAGGATCAGAAAGGCTCAAACCCTGGTATATATATATATATATATATATATATATATATATATATATATATATATATATATATATATATATATATATATATATATATATATATATATATATATATATATATATATATATATATATATAATAATTATTTCGAATAATTAATTACTCATATTCTTCCATTTAAGCACTGATTATCTATTGCAAACACATACCACATAACACAACGCAATATACACACCTTAGGTCTGATATCTCAGTTTTAGTCAAAAGGGAAATGAATAATCTCAATATTTTAATTTTGGTAAAATAGAAAACTTTATTCAGGTAAAGGTCATTGGTATAATCCTTTGACGATAATTTGATCAATATGGAAAAAAAAAAAAAAAAAGTTTTAATTTTTTTTTTTTTTAAAAAAAAAAAAACCTTAACAGTTTTGCAAATCGTTATGAGCCTTAAAAATCAGTTAATAATATTTTCAAGCTTTATATATATATATATAATATATATATATATATATATATATATATATATATATATATATATATATATATATATATATATATATATATATATATATATATATATATATATATATATATATATATATATATGAGTGTGAGTGCGCGCGTATGTCTGTGTATATAAGTGTACTCACGTGCGTGAAAATATCACATACATAGAAAAAGCAAATTTCATCTTTCCCCCCCCCCCCCACAACTATCTTCCTTTTTTCTTTACTTTAATGAAAATCTTTTGATTAAAAATAAATTTTTCGAATTTCCAAGATGAAACTGACAAGACTTTTGAATTAAAAAAAAAAATAATAATAATAATAATAACTTGCTTTTTTCCTACTATTAAATTAATTTAAAATTTGCATAATATAAATAACCTGCATATTTAAAAAATTTAAATTAATTTATGTGAAAAAAAAAATTCTTGTCCTTTAAGGGACAAAAAAAAAATAGTAATAAAAATCAATAATCAAAACTTTAAAAAAAAGAAAAAAGAAAAAAAAAAAAAGGCGCCAAATCGCGCACTCACTGAATGAGATACGAAACATATTTATATGAAAATTTTCCTACCATAAATTATAATGAACCTTGGCATTCTATTCCATAAATATTTTACATCATATTTTAAATACCATGACAAATTTAATCAACTATATTAACAAAAAGTTTAAGCGGTCAAATTTAAAAGCGAATATATATATATATATATATATATATATATATATATATATATATATATATATATATATATATATATATATATATATATATATATATATATATATATATATATATATATATATATATATATATATATATATATATATATATATATTTTTATTTTTAATTTTTTTTTTTTTTTTTTTTTTTTTAACTAAATTTTGTTTTTTAACTAATGAAAATATGTGAAGCTTAAAAATTAAAAAACAAAAAAAGTTAACAAGAATAAAAAAGCTAATTAAATGAGGGCAAAAAAATAGGTTAAGACAAAAAGAAAAGAAAAAAAGAAGAATTCTAGGTATTAAGTGTGAGATTAAATGTTTTTATACATAGAGATTCAAAAAAAATTTAGCTCTTCGCCATTAGAAGCATTTTGGAAGATAGAAAAGTTCTGCAGAGATATTGGATGCTTAG
>SEYY01001211.1:254310-279310 GCA_009176605.1 Armadillidium nasatum
ACTACTGACCCAATAATGTTTTGATATAATAAGTGCTGTAAATGTTACTACTACTATTACTACTGATCCAACAATAACCCCAATAAGATTTCTATATAATAATAATAACAATAATAATCAAACTGTGTACTCACTTTGCGCAGCGTTGATGTGCGAAGACTTGCGGGCGCGATCCCTTTCGTCAGGCATAATTTTAAGCAATAAAGAGCTTAATCTCGTATCTTTTCCTTTCTCGTTTCGATGTACCTGACCTACACAAACCTCTTCAACGTTTTTCACACACGATTTGTGTATATTCATTTCACAATCTAATAATAATAATAATAATAATAATAATAATAATAATAATAATAATAATAATAATAATAATAATAATAATAATATATATATATATATATATATATATATATATATATATATATATATATATATATATATATATATATATATATATATATATATATATATATATATATATATATATAATAGATCTAAAACTTCTAATAAGCAGTATAAATTTACACTATTATTAAAATCAAATGCAAAATGATTAACCTGAAAGGGTAATGACATATATATATATATATATATATATATATATATATATATATATATATATATATATATATATATATATATATATATATATATATATATACTAACTTGAACACTGGTATCCTTGCGGGGCCACGCCCCAAATGATCGTTCCACAATGATTACAATGATTAACACTATAAAAGGTCATCAACGTAAAGTGATGGTCCCGAACAACATGCTGAAATATTAATAATATAATAATAATAATAATAATAATAATAATAATAATAATAATAATAATAATAATAAATGTTGAATTGATTTGCTTTATCAAAAAAAAAGGTCTCTACTGCATCTAAAAATATATAAAAATTTAAAAAAATTAAAATTAATCCTACTTAAAAACGAGTGTTGTTTACTACAGAATATAAATTAACTAACAACTAGCGAAAAAAAGAAATGAAATGAAATTCGGAAGTCAAAAACAGAAAAATAAATAAGTACATGACATACTCTTCGTATCTCTCTTCCTTCTCTGATAACTAACAAGACAGTGCAAATAGAAACAGGGCAGATAATAATAATAATAATAATAATAATAATAATAATAATAATAATAATAATAATAATAATAATAATAATAATAATATATATAATAATAATATATATATATATATATATATATATATATATATATATATATATATATATATATATATATATATTATATATATTATATATATATATATATATATATATATATATATATATATATATATTATATATATATTATATTAGTACATTGGTATGTATACATATGGCGTAATCATAATTATGGTTCAAGGAAACCTCTTAACCAGTATTTCTCCCATGTACGGATGCAGGAATATGAATACTTTCTGCAGCACACCACCCTGCTTCATGCATATGGTATTCTATATAAATTATATATATATATATATATATATATATTATATATATATATATATATATATATATATATATATATATATATATATATATATATATATATATAACTATATATATTTACAACAAGTAAATCTCAATTTTATCCACATACCATAACGACTCTAACAATATTGCATCTGCTATAGAAACAGAAAAGAAATTTCTGAAGTAATAACTTTCGAAAATACACCTTTTTATCTCCGCACCCCACCCCTCAGTCCCCATTCTCCACTTCATACAGAAAATTCTAACACGATTAATATATATAAATACTACCACACTCACCAAAGACAATAGAAAATCTACTTTTTGAAAGGTTACTCTGTTGGAGGCTACTTTATCTTTCCAGATCATGTCCATGAATAACAATGGAAAAATTACTACAGTAGTTCCTTAGCAAATTATTATTGGAATACAAACATTTTAAATTTAATTAAAAAAAAAACTTACTTTTTTACTCCCTCTTAGGATTTTGCTTCTAAGAGGACGGTCTTTATTAACAAATAACGGACATCTGTCCAAAAGCTGCTGCGCTTGTTGGCTGCGAACATTGAAATACTTCCATAAAATAGTTGCCAAACTTGAAGCCATAACAAGCATTCGCTCAGTCTGATTCTTCAAATCTTCTCTGAAAGTGGATAAACATAATATTACATCAGTATAAAATGCAACTTTAAACATTGTAGTAAGGGTTTAATACAAGTACAGCTGTATTATGCAAATAAGAGTTGGAGCTGTAATAACTTATGGGATAAAGAAGGGTAATTCCTTGGAATACATCTTGCAGTGTGAAATTCACTTAAATTTTTTAGATATAACGATCACAATTAAACCTTAAAATATGGTATTTCCAATTTATTTTATCAATTTTATTACGGAATCTAAACATAATTTTTTTAAATAAATTATATAATTTCAAAAAGGCACACAAATATCACAGGTTCTCAATAGGTAGAAGGTATAGTTCCCCAGGTGAACTGCATTATAATTCCAGAAGAAAACTACAACAGCAAGACAATGAGAAAAATTATTATTAGAAACAAAATTAATTAAAGATTGTTTCAAAGCAACAGCATTACAACCTTTATCACAGATTCTACATAGGCAGAGACACAGTAAAGGATTGAATTCTCACGAGGAAAGTGAACACAATATGAAACATCTACATTTCTTTTACCAGAGGAGGAACCTTCAAGGCAATTTTGCAATACAAAATATTTTAAGGCAAATACGACAAAGACAAGTATAAAAACTTAAAACACAAATCGGCGAGAGCAAATTATGTTGAAACAAGTAATAAATGCCCCAACTACTGAAATCCATAAATCTCCTCCCCACCCCACTTTAAATTTGTCTTCTATTTTTGAGCATCTTGGATGGTCAAAAGAAACAAAAATATTGTTCTTAACATAAACAGAAATTAATGATTCAGAAAAGAAAATATATATATATATATATATATATATATATATATATATATATATATATATATATATATATATATATATATATATATATATATATATATATATATATATATATATATATACTTACGAGACGCTATCTAAGCATGGCACCAAAAGATTCTCAACAACTGCCAATTCTCTACATTTATTATTAATAGTTTCTTCAAGAATGTGATCAGCAGGGCCAAAGAGAGTGCCCAGTCCTGCACTCCTTTTACTCCTGAAGTCAGCCAGCTGCTCATTTAAATCCTCCCTTGACCTCTGCCTAGCTTTCCAAAATACCTGTAGGATTTTTTAAAAAAAAGTGCAAAGTTGAACAATACTGCAGGTCTTAACCCATTAAAGCTATATGAAAAACAACAACACGATTAGCATGGGAGAATATATATATATATATATATATATATATATATATATATATATATATATATATATATATATATATATATATATATATATATATATATATATATATATATATATATATATATATATATATACCCTTCTTAAAATTTCTTCCTTATCTAAATTATATTGCAAAGTTTCATCTATTTCGTAAAGAACACTTTCATCAACATTCTGTAACTTCATAGGCTGAAAAAAAAAAAAAACATTAAAACTAACAAAAATTATAAATATTGAAAATGAAAAATATATAGAAAACATTTTATTATTTCTTTCCAACCAACTTAACACATTATGTAAAAGAAAAAATTAAGAAAGAAAAAAAAGTACATTAACAAAGTTTAAAGTTCTATTCTGAAAATAGGAAGCATTGTTTTGACATTTGAGGGACATGGTCAGCAAGATGTACTACATAATCTACGCTTCCATTAATATTTATGATTCACTTCATTACCGAATGACTTTGTGATATCTGATTAGTTCTCGATAGCAACAATGATGGGATAATATTTTTTTCACTCGTTTCAATAGGATATGATATAATATTATATGTGTATGATGGATAGAACCGTTATATAAACAGATTTAAGAAGTTCTGTTAATTAATGATAAAAATTCCGACCATTTCAGTATATTTTTTTTAAACAACACTATAGTTAACATATGGTACAGTACTACTGCATACAATTCTTTTATGTTCGGTAAATTGTTGAAATTTCTTAAATGATTTCTAGTTTACTTATTATTATCTGTTCAACATTTCGGTAATATTCTTATAACTTTTCTTTACTAATTAAAAGCAATTTTTTACAAACCATGTTCATAAAATATCTACCAAAATAAAAGTATTTAGTAGGTACATTTACCCACCCCAAAATTTTACAATCTTCAGAAATCACTAATATAAATACTCTGAATACATTTAAAAAAAAAATTTTTTAAATTTTAAATAATAATAATAATAATAAAAATGATAAACTTACCGCACCAGGAAGAAGAAAACTAGAGTGTAGCTCATAAGCCCATTTTTTCATTTCCTTCACACCACCCTCTTTATACAGATCCGTGATCATGTAGAAAAACTAAAGACAATAATAATAATAATAATAATAATAATAATAATAATAATAATAATAATAATGAATACTAACATAAATAAAATTTGATTTTATACTCACAAGACTAGATGGATCACAATTTGAAATGACATAATTAACAAAAACTGCCATGTATGCATTATATTTCATAGATATTAGTTTAGTTAGTGACTGAAATGGTCCATGATCTTCAACCTGAAATAATAAAAATGTTGACCTGAATAAAGTCTAAATAAAAAAAATAAAATAAATAACAGTTAGGAAATGAAAAATAGCTTTCCTTTAAAAATAATATATTATATATAATATATATATATATATATATATATATATATATATATATATATATATATATATATATATATATATATATATATATATATATATATATATATATATATATATATATATATATATATATATATATATATATATATATATATATATATATATATATATATATATATATATATATATATATATATATATATATATATATATATATATATATATATATATATATATATATTATCACATTTTATCTTCAGAACAAAAAAAACTGTAAAGGATCATAACTGTACAAAGGGGGGTTTTAAGCTTTTCAATTTAAAGGTACAAAAAAACTCGTATAATTTAGAAAGGTAAATTGTAAAACTTACAGAAACATCTCCATCTTCATCCTCCATCGTGAGGATACCACTAGCCCAAGAGTCTCTCGTAATAGGAGAAACCTATAACGAAAATAAATGATTGTGCAAATTATTTGTTAAGTGAGATAAAGATAATCTTGGTCATCCCAAATAAAAATTCATTTTCTTTGAGCTTATTATAAATCTTAGCCACTTTACAATAAAAAATTCGTTTTTTTTTTTTTAACTCTATTTCAAAATGAAAAATGAAAATGTAAAAGCTCCCACTCTTATTATCCAAATCATTTAAAAAAAAAAAAAAGGTAAAACTATAATTTCCATTTTTAATTTATTCAACGACGCCATCTGCTAAATGCAGAGGATAACATTTAAGTTAGAATATTTAAAAATACGAAATTATTATCTACACGACTATTAATAGTAGAGATAAAAATGTGTAAAGAAAACAAAAAATTTATACATAAATTTTGCTACACTGACAGTCAAATAAAAAATCAAGAATAAATATGTGCAAGCAGACTCATAACAAACAATTATTATTATTATTATTATTATTATTATTATTATTATTATTATTATTATTATTATTATTATTATTACATAAAACATGGGATTCTTAATATACAAGAAAGAGCTTTCAGATCAACTCCTTTAATTTTTTTTCATGCATGTGATATATTATATATATATATATATATATATATATATATATATATATATATATATATATATATATATATATATATATATATATATATATATATATATATATATATATATATATATATATATATATATATATTATATTATACTTATAGATAAGTTGGTCTCCAGCAAAAAAATAATTAAAGCTATCCATTAAATTTTTAAAATTCCATTGACTTAACATTTATTTTTCAACAGAAACCTTATCCTTAACAAAATTAAATATTTAATATAAAGACAATGTTAATGTGCCTGTGCATATATATATATATATATATATATATATATATATATATATATATATATTATATATATATATATAATATATATATATATATATATAATATATTATATATATATATATATATATATATATATATATACTGGAGGAAGGAATTTAAGAATAACAAATCCCCATATATTTCTCTTTCCCTTTAATCTAAATGAAGAGAGTCAAAAACAATGCATAACATAAGATTACTTCTCCAAAAGCTGCGAGAAAGGAATTTTTTTAAAACCAGGAAACAAACTACAGCAGCCCTAAAATATTCCTACAAGTACAGCAATTCCAATAATTTCTTCTACAGATAATCACCATAACATGATGAAAATTTCAAAAATTTCGAAAATCTCAAAAGATCAACAAAAATAAAATGACTGAGCAGAGAAGTTAATAGGTATTTTGAAACTGTTAAAAAAATTCAATGGTATTTTTTAAAAAATTTCACCTTGTATCAATAGAAGAATATTATATTTTAAAAAATATATATAGAATCAAACAATATGAAGTAATGGGTAATGCTTAATTAAAACTGAAACTGAGTATGAGAATTTAAATACGAATGGAAGTTTTAGTCAGAAAAAATGTAAATACAACTAAATATCTTCTTCTTCATCTTCTCCCAGGAAGGGTTTCCACCCTGTCAATGAAACTAGTATCTTTCTCCATCAGCTCTTAAAAGTCCTTCTCCAAGAGCACTCTAAAAGATCATGCTTTTCGGCTCGGTTTCAATGCTAGTCCTCGAGTTTTATTTAAACTCTGGAGTAGGGTTTTCACCCTTTCTGTTGGACTAGCATCGTTTTCCATCTAATCTCTAAACACTGTCTCCTTAGAGGTTTCCAGAAGAATTATGCTTCTCGAAGCTATGGTTTCCCATGCTATTCCTAGAGTTGTTACAAGCCATTAGCAAAGTAATCACATGGCCGGGTGGCTAGTCCCGTCGCCCTTGCTTTTAATAAATATATTAAATATAAAAAAAACTAGTAGTAATTTTGATTGCCCAAAATTATGACATATGTTGTTACTCCCAAAATTCAAATAAATGGAGAAACACAAGTATGACGACGGTAGTGACCTAATCCAAATCTACCTAAACCAAAAAATTTGCAATATATTAAAGCAGTTGATGAATCACAAACTGAAGTTGCTTGAAATCAAATTTACTTAATTCATCACACAATATATCATTAGCCAAACTTTTATAATATTAGATTTCATTATGTAATTTATTTATACTTTGATCCCACTATTCACATACATACAAATAATTCTGGTGTCATGGAAATTTGGCAAACCACAAGAACCCTTAGTAGGATTATTTTATGTAAAAAAAATAAATAAATAAATAAATTTAAAAAAAAAAATTAAATTTTTTTTTTTTTTTTTATTTTATTATATATATATATATATATATATATATATATATATATATATATATATATATATATATATATATATATATATATATATATATATATATATATATATATATATATATATATATATATATTATATTTATATAATATATATATATATATATATATATATATATATATATATATAAGTAATTTAAAGTGTATATATATATATATATATATATATATATATATATATATATATATATATATATATATATATATATATATATATATATATATATATATATATATAATATATATATATATAATATTAAATATATTTATATATATATATATATATATATATATATATATATATATATATATATATATATATATATATATATATATATATATATATATATATATATATATATATATATATATATATATATATATATATATATATATATATATATATATATATATAGCTTTTACAGTACTGATTTCCTTCCCAAGTGAACAGAAAGATCTTCCCTTTCCAATATCTTAGTGAAATGAATTATGAAACACAGAATTGTTACCAAAAGAACAAAAAATACATAAAAGCATTATTACATTCTAGAAATAAACTTTGTAAAGTTTAATTAAAAGCCAGCTTATCTACAATATTGTATGTTAAGACTGTGCTTCTAGGAGTGCAAAAGTATCTAGTAACAGTGCTCAGACTACAGTGAACACCAAGTTACCTGTCCGATTGGGCTCGTTGGGCTTTTAACATCAGACAAACAAGGACTGACATTTGCAGGATTATTCCTTGAAGGATAGGAAAGCACTGACGGTTTCGATACAGAGTATGAATAACTAGTAAAAGGCCCTCCCAAAGGGAGAGTAAGGGCAGGTACATTTCCTGCCTCCTCCATAGGTTCAGACTACAGGGTAATTAGGAATTTAACGAAATCAGCAAATATTACGCATTCTATTTTGTTAAATTTAAATATGGAATAAGTTTCCAATTTTTCAGGGAAGAATAAGGATTAAAGAATTTTTAAAAATACTTTGGTAGCTACATAAAGATATTAAAAAATATAAAAATATAAGAATTTAAATATACTACGTAAAGACAAGATTATACACTCTCAAAATCAATTTTACAAAAAAATAAATGAAATAAATATTAAAAAAATTTAGAAAATATGGAGAAAGATTGCAACAGTCTTTATCTATTTATCTAAAAGTAATAGTCATATTTTAAAAAAAAAAAAATCATAAGAATAAGAATCTTTAACAAGCCACACACGAATTCCACATTCTTAAAAGAAAAAAAATTTAAGAAAGTATTTTAATTTTAAGGACATTTTGAAATCCTTAATTATTAAGTAACCAAATTAATTAATTTTATAAATTTTGAACAAAAACTACTTTGCAATAAAAAGCATCAAATGGAATATAGATATTTTATAATTTCACTGTCTGACCTCCACAAATTCCTAATGGAAAACTTTTAAAATAAACAAAGAAATACACTCACTTCGTCATTTACAGAACAATAATTTTCATCTATTGTTTCTTCAGACTGAGATATGTTCGTAGAAGAGCTGCCATAAGGTGGAGGAGGCGTTCCTGGAGGTTCATCTTCATTTATAACAGATGATAATTTATTCCAGTTACTAAGATCTCCCACTGAGTCACTACCACTTAACCGATTTGATCCTAGAAACAAATTTAACAATTATTATTATTATTATTATTATTATTATTATTATTATTATTATTATTATTATTATTTACTTTATAGTAACATTCTATTATTATCAGTTATAATAAGCCTTCACAAGTGTATCAGTGCCCACATACTTATTTTGCATTATACCATAAGCAAGGTATTTTACAACAATAACCATTTGGAAAATGTACTAATTTCATGGTACAAATTCTATGTAGTTTTAATTACAAAAGAATCCTCCTCTTCTAATTAATGAGGATTCTACGATAATACAAGCTGTCAAAGAATAATTATTAAATTATAATAAAATGTCCAAAATTGTTAAATAAACCTTTACCTGGACTGCTTTGTAATCCTAAAGGATCTGGGCTTGATTTAACACGATGGTGAGATAAATTCCTATTACTCGAGTCTGATCCTGAACTATTCGACTGTAAATTAAAATTTAAAAAAATTATTCATATAAAATACGAATCTCATTAACTGCTTGATTATATTCAGGTTATTTCACATTTCTTATATATACTTTATTAAAGATATTTATTATTAAAGCAAATATGAATATATGCAAATATTTTAAAAATAAGAAACAAATTAAAGCTTTGACAAGGGGGTTTCATCACTTACATGCACAAGGTTAGAGGATTTTGAAATATTTTCAAGACTATGTGCATGAATAACATCCCCTGTTCTGTCCAAATGGGGAGGCCTTGGGGGCAAAGGGGGTGGCGGTGCCCCTGACCCGGATGTATTATTAGAAAAAGTAGCTGTCAAGGGGTTAGTGTGTGAGTGAAGTGAGTAAGAAGATAGAGATGAGGACATATTTGGAGCAGAAATTTGTGACGCGAGATTTCGATTTCTTGCTGGTAAAGGGGGAGGCATATCAGATGAAGAACGTGTGTGTTTCTTATTCTGTGATGATGATGAAGAATGGTAGGGATGATAAAGGTGAGACTGAACACCGTAATGAGGGCCAGCAGTGTTGCGAGATAAAGGTGGTGAGCGAGGAGAAGGACGAGGGTAGGAATGCAACTGAAAAATAAGGGTAAAAAAATAAAGATGAAAAAATTATATAACATCAAAAAAAAAAAAAAAAAACTTTAGTTAAACTAGATTTTCAGAAAAAATTACAACAGCCAATTAATATTTTTTTAATAATTATTATGCTTATAGAATATATGCATACATAATTCAGAAAATTTTAATTTAATAAACATCTATAATATATCTACATCTTGAATCTTAAAACAACAATTATTATATATTAAAAGCCAACATAGTTGAAAGCAAAAAAATGATAACCTTTTAAAAATAAAAACACCAATTAAACCAGTTAGTGCCTCATGGAAAAAAGGAGTGAATAAATATACAACACATATTATATATATATATATATATATATATATATATATATATATATATATATATATATATATATATATATATATATATATATATATATATATATATATATATATATATATATATATATATATATATATATATATATATATATATATATATATACCTGATTATCAACTTCTTTTAAATTTAACTCGTCCAATATTTTGCTAATCTGACGATTAACAGATTCCAACTCTTTTGATAAGTTCTTTTGCATAATCTGCAAATATCATAAAATATATATATCGATTCTTGATATAATGTAAATTAAAAAATTTATTCTTCCCTTTTCTTCTCTCTGCATAAAAAATTTAACTTTTTTATATACTTTTTAAAAAAAAAATAAAAAAATAAAAAAATTCTGCATGCTACATAAAAAGAAGAGAAGAGATTTATAAATCATTATTAATAAGTGCTCAAAACTTTAAAAAACAATTAAGAACTAATTCAGTACCAGGTACATAAATCTAACATTAATATCACCACAGGTATTTCATATGACTGACCAAAACAATCTTTATTTTAAATATAAATATTCAAAATTATAAGCAAAAAAAAAATCAAGCATTCAAAAATGAGGAAGGCGACAAGAGTATCAATTGATAAAAAAAAAATAAAAAAATTAAATGAAAAAATAATAAATATTAAAAATATGATAATGAAATGTTGTATTAATTTATCGTTTCTCTTACATGAATGTGCGTAAGTCATTTTGAATTTAGAAACTGTTTAACTGAACTGTAAAATTTCTCTCAAAACTGTCTATATCATTGTAAAAAACAAAAAAAGTACAATTTAAAAAAATGTAAATAAAAGAAACACTACAATAATATTAAACTAAGAATTATTTTAATGTTTATAAAAATATGAATAAGTTTTAAAATATTAATGATATTAATATTTTAAAACTTACTGAAAATGTTCACACTATTTATAAAATTAAAAATACCAAAAGTATGGCCACTTGCAAGTTATTCTTTGATAAAAAATTCTTTTTATTTTTTTCCTCTTTTTATTTAATTTTTTTTTTTTTTTTAATTTGCAAAAGCAAACAAATACCAGTATTCAACAATGATATGTTAATATATCAGTTGAACATATTAAGACCATAATTTTACAACTGGCTTTTTAAATTTAATAGTATTTTGAACAAATATACAATTTCTAATACAATAAGTAGGCAGAAAATTTTAATAAAACATGTAACACTTCATAATAATTCAAACTCATTAAATTCTGAAAATGCTTGCATTGCCATAAGCGGGTATCGCTGCAAATGATCATTTTGCTTAAGAAGTTACGATATAATTTACAACTATGACAAAAAGATCATAATGTTAATGAAATTTGTAATATAGCTAACCAAAAAATAAAATGGAAGTTTGATAAAAAAAAATAATAATAATAAATAAATAAAAAATTTTTTTTTTTTTTTTTCAAAAAAACTTTTTTAAAACTTTTTATTTTTTTTTTTTTTACCTTTGAAGGATTCTTCTGAAGTTCCAACAAAATACTATCTCTAACTTTCTTCTCCTTTTCTAAAAAGACATGAAGCATTTTCAACTTATTTCCCTCAAGCTGATTTTGAAGCTGAAGCTGGAACAAGTATTACATAAATTTAAAACGTTATTATTATTATTATTATTATTATTATTATTATTATTATTATTATTATTATTATTATTATTATTATTATTAATTTTATTATTATTATTATTATTATTATTATTATTATTATTATTATTATTATTAATTAACAGAATTATTACAAAATTATATATATATAATTAAAAGCACAAGATGTTTTGATAAGAAAAATAGGTAAGTAGTTTTCTGCAACTGAGAATATCAAGAATTACAAAATAACAATTACTTACTTTATAGAAATCAATGGAGGAAGTTTTTACCTTTAAACTTTAATTGTGTAAAATAATTATTTACTTTCCTATTTACACATACCCGAAGTCAACTTTATCCCAATCCCTTTTCAACTTAAAATCTCTGAATTCCAATTTTTTTTTTTTTTTTTTTGTATCCAATTTTATTCCAGTTTAAAAACTTCATTTTATGAGTTCTCCGCAATTCTCAAATAATTATTCTATTAAAAATTTCCTTTCCACCAAACGTTCCCAAAGTCAAAATAAGGATGAGTGTTAAGCATTCATTGAAGAAAAGAAAGAATTGGGACAGAAGAGTTTAAGTGTGTTGCAAAATTATTCAGTCAAATATGAATGGTTATCAACATCTTTCATATAAAATAAATATCCCTTATATCTTTAGAATTTCTTATTCTCTACATTTACCAAATTCCTTGATAAACAATCATTTTCCATAAATCACAATAAGCTGTTACTTTTCTAAATCGAAACATTTTATCCATTCCCAACATTTAACCAATTTTGTTTTATTTACAAATGAATCCACGCAGTACCACGAAAACGAAAAATAACATGAAAGCTTTTAAGATATCTTCTTTTGGGATGTGGAGACCAGTTCTGTTTCCAACACTATTTACCTGACAAAAATTTTACATTTTTTTTTTTTTTTTAATGTATGAACATTAATCTGCTACATTTCATGAAAAGGACTCTAATAAAACTTTAAAATAAGTTATTATGAATAAATATTACAACTATTCCCTTCATATTTATACAGAATCATAAAACTTCAATCATTATAGATTATAAATATATGGGTTTCCTATCTTTCAGATAAAGCTTTCCGTGTGTGGATTAATTAACTAATTTTTATATTAAATCATTCTCAACTTAAAACACAAATCAAAATAAAGATTAAAATTTATGAAGAATTCTTATATTCTTATATGTAAAATATTTTTCATATTCACTTTAGAATTTTCAGGCCCTTCTAGCTGGGAATACAATGACACAATTTTTCCATTTTCAAGCAAAGGAAAGTTATTTGAACTCTATAAAGATGTTTCATATATGATACAAAAAAAAAAAAAAATAATAATAATAATAATAATAATAATAATAATAATAATAATAATAATAATAATAATAATAACAATAAAACTTACATTTATAGGAAGTGGAGCTGTGATTAAATCTCCAGATTTGTTTCCACTGTGATGAAGTTTGAAAGATTCGTTGTTTTGCAAATCAGAATCTCTACTCTTTAAAGTAAGCTTAAACACGAGAAGTAGCTGAAATGGTTTCAAGGTTATATATATATATATATATATATATATATATATATATATATATATATATATATATATATATATATATATATATATATATATATATATTATATATATATATATATATAATATATATATATATAATATATAATATATATATATATATATATATATATATATAATATATATATATATATATATATATATATATATATATATATATATATATATATATATATATATATATATATATATATATATATATATATATAGAGACAGACAAAGCTAAAAGTTATTGAAAGATACCTCAAACCATTTTTCAATAAAGAAAAATATGCACTTTTAAAATAATGTGATAAATCACAATTTCTATATATAAAATTAAAGATATCATTACTCATTTAACAGCTGTCAAATAGAACATTTTCAAATTATTTGGATATGAAATATATAAAACATACGGTATAAAATACAAATACTATTTAAAATACACATATAAAGTACATCTAATGCTAAATATAATTAGCTAAATATTTATAGGTGAATTGATGAAAATATATACAAACATAAAAATTTAAAGATACTTGGATCAAATGTTATGTACTAATTACTCATAATTAATCCATTCGTTAATAATAATAATAATAATAATAATAATAATAATAATAATAATAATAATAATAATAATAATTAATATTAATTTTTATTAAATTATTAAAATTATTGTAAAAATTATTATATTATTATTATTATTATTATTATTATTATTATTATTATTATTATTATTATTATTATTATTATTATTATTATTATTATTATTAGGTAAAACATAAATTATTATATTTAATGGTTTAAAAAGGATAAATGCGAACATGAAAACTTAAGGGACCAACATTTATAGTCAGTCTACTCTTTTAGAAGAAAGGGAAGATCGATAGCTGTATGAGCCAAATTAATGAACTTCAAAAACAAAGCTTTAACTTTCAAACAAAAATTTTATGCCAGCACCTTTAAGAAAGTTATCAAATAGGCGTCCACAGTTAGGAAAGAACTTGTGTCATATGGAAACTGGGGAAAGTCTAAGCTTGAATCAGCATGATAATATTCAAGAGAATAAGAGAAATATAAAAACACCAAGAAACTTTTTAAAAAAATTAACAAAATTCATGCTATTAACACGAAAGAGAAGTGAATATCAAAATTTATTAAAGCTTATGGTACAAAGGGATTATTAGATGAAAAGAACCTTCTGTCATTGACAAATATAAATGAAAAAGATCATGTAAATTGCAATGTTACTCTTACTCTCTCTCACATACATCCTAATCATTAATTTTACAGTTCGAGGATTTTGCTGAATTGTATTTAAAAATGGTTAAAAGAAAAGAAAAGATGCATAAAAAATATTTTGTCTATTAAAATACCTAAAATTATCAAGGTTACATTAAAATTTCTATAATGTGAAATATTCTGTAATTTTTAGAAGAATCAATATATATATATATATATATATATATATATATATATATATATATATATATATATATATATATATATATATATATATATATATATATATATATATATATATATATATATATATATATATATATATATATATATATGAAAAGCATTATTACTTACCATAAACATTTAAATTATAATTTATCCTTTCATTAAAAATAGCAGCATAAATAAAACCAAAAGTTATCACATTTTATGATTTTATATATTAAATTTCATACAAAGACAAAAAAAAAGCATATTAGTTTTATATATATATATATATATATATATATATATATATATATATATATATATATATATATAATATATATATATATATATATATATATATATATATATATATATATATATTCTTTCAAATATTATAATCTCAAATATTAACAACATAGGCTAAGAGACTTTATGAATGCATTGAAGATTATAAAATATATTCAAAGTTGTTGTTGTTGTTGTTGTTGTTGTTGTTGTTGTTGGGGCTCATAGAATATACTCATCCCAAGAAAAGATCTTTTCAGTTATAATAATAAAACTTGTTGATTGGAATTTTACAATTGTGTAACAATTTCTTTTTAACTAAATAAATATTTTATAAGTATTATTCTTCATTATTATTATTAATTATTATTAATTATTATTATTATTATTATTATTATTATTATTATTATTATTATTATTATTATTATTATTATTATTATTATTAATACCTTAGTGCTTAATAAATGGTGAGAGACAAGAGTAACTGTTAAAGCTTAAGAATTAAAATAATAAAAATAATACTAGTATAGTCCCCATGCTTAAAAATGTTGGTAAGACACAGTAAAGAGAAGAGAAGCAGCAACAAAACTGAATACTTTAAATGTTCAATTTTCAATTTTGGTTGAATCCTTGTACAGTTGTAAAAGAATTTTATTGACTAATATGAAAAAATTTAAGGCTATGTATTTACAAGACAAAAGCCACACCAAAGTTTACCTAATAATAAGTAACAGTATTTATGCCATTTCTATTGAAAATATTCTTTCCTAAATTCAACGCTTGTGGATGACATCACATTTCATAACTTAAGTTATAGTTATAACCACAAGATGTCACTTCTCACAATTTCTGTAGAAATTCTGTACATTTATTGGAAGTAGCTTCCATTTTAAAAGTGCTTAAGAGTGTAATTTTGAACAAATCATAATTTAAATAATATTTGTGTTATTTGACAATTAAATAAACATGTTTTAGCTTAAAATAATGCTAAATTAAATTGGCAAATCACTTTTTTCATAAAGACCTCAGTGTTTCTTGGGTCCTAATTTTTTTTTGATAAAAATGGAACTTCTAGTAAAAAAAAAGATTTTTTTTTTTTTTGCTTTAAGTAATATTCAGTTATTTTCTTACACAATAATGCTAAAAATGTCTTCTTTTTCTGACTAGCTTTACCTTAAATTTTTCAATATTAAAAAAGCTGTTTATCCTGAAACTTTTGACCAATGTTTTTCATGTTAAAATTTACCATATAATAGGATATATATATATATATATATATATATATATATATATATATATATATATATATATATATATATATATATATATATATATATATATATATATATATATATATATATATATATATATATATATATATATATATATATATATATAAACTTTTTCATCTATGTCTTTCTACTTTAACCTTCCCTTCTTGCTGGAAATGTGCACTCATTCAGCCTGTGCCGAAGAAGGGGGACTCCTCTCAACCCTCTACTATTGTCCCATTTCCTTAACCTCTGTTCTTTCTAAAGTTTTCTTATATATCCTTACCAGGAAGATTTGGAAACACCTCAATTCTTCTAATCTTATCTCTGATTGCCAGTATGGCTTTCATAAGAAACACTCTACTGGTGATCTTCTTTCCCTTCTGTCTGACTCTTGGTTCTTCGCTTTTCGGCATTTCGGTGAATCTTTTGCTGTTGCGCTAGACATATCGAAAGCTTTCAATAGAGCCTGGCAAAAAGCTTTGATTTCCAAACTTCCTTCTTTCAGAATCTACCCTTCTCTCTGATTTCCTTTCCAGTCATTCTATAGCTGCAGTTGTAGACGGTCACCTCTCTTCCTTTAAATCTATTAATAGCCTGTTAACTTTATTGACTGTATATTTACATCATATATTAATTTCATACTTTGATGAAAAATCTTATGTCCCAATGTTCTTGTAATATAATCCCACAAAAGCTAAATCTGTGATCTTAAGAAATAGAGATTCATAAGCCTTGTCACATCACCAAGGTATAGTATATTAAAACGTAAAACCAACGATTGTATAGTAATGGGAATATCTTTTAGGCTTCTACTTTGTGATTCTGAATTTGGATTATTCCTCCAACCTCATCTTTATTTTTTTAACATATTCCAGGTTTCTACCTGGGATTACATTTTATCAAATTCATGGAATGCTAACATCTATGAGTGCTAAAAAAGCAAGTAGTCCAGATGGCATTACTCCCCCATATTTTCTCGAAATGTGCTTCTGAGCTACTCTCTATATTCTTTAACATTAATACCTTTCCTCTCTGTTGAAAGCTCATGAATGTTCAGCTAGTTCCAAAAAGGGTACCAACCTCTGAACCCTTTAACTAACACCCAATAGCCCTTACTTGTATTCTAAGACTAAGTCTGTACTTAACACCCATTTCCTGGATCATTTTGAGTTTTAATCTCTAACCTTATTACTATTCTTGCTTTCAACCACTTGTTAGCTCGTGAAATACTTTACTATCTTACTGATCTATAGTCTTCTACCCTTAGATACTAGCTGAAATCTTGTAGAGCTTGAGATGTTCAAAGTTTTAGACTGTGTATGATATGCATCACTGTTCTGAAAACTCCTTTCCTTTAGGGTTCCTCCTTCACTTTGCTCATTCATATCTAGTTCTCCCTCAAATCATTTCATTTTGACAGTTGTTGATAGGGTGACTCCTTCCTCTTTTCTCTTCAATTGTAGTGTTTCTAAGGGTTTTATTTTATCTCCTATTTTTATTCCTACTTTTCAATAATGACCTATTAAGATGTTTTCCTAACAACTTATTTTTTCACTTATCTTAAATCTGCATCTAAATTTTCATCTTGATTTCGAACTTGTTAATTCAATTCTGGCAGATCTGGATAGGATTTCTGGGTGGGGTAGCCTCAACCTAGTGAGTTTACACTCTTTAAAATTCAACTACAGCATACCTCACTCTCAAACACAGCTTCCAACTTTCCAATATCATACTGCCTCACCTAATGAGACCATAAAACTAAATTGTATTGGATATGTCATATCACAACAGTTGCTGGTAACTTCAAAGAGGCTTGGAATCCTGTTCAGGATGCAAGACTGATCTTTCATACAGTTGCTAAAATCGTTGTTTTCACATTTGGGCTGGCTCTGGTTTTACCCATTTTTTAATGGGGTTGGGTTTAAGGCTAAGAAACTAATAAACTTCTGAATCTTTCTATCTCTACTTTTTCTCTATATGTTGTTGGTGCTCTATCTTATTTATATAGGTACTAAAGCAGCAAATACTTAAGTTGAACTTTAGCATTTCACCAATATTTAACAAATGGAGTGCTTTATTTTTGCATAAATTTGATATGGATGTCAATAACACGGCTGCAAAATTTTTTCCTTAATCATCTGTTTTTCATTCTGAATTTACCTTCCTCACTTTAAAGCTTGTGTCTCCACCCACCTGAAGGGAATGTATTAGGTCTGGCTAGAGTGGATGAGTATTTTTTATTTTTATTTATTTATTTATTTATTTATTTTTTATATTTTTTTTTTTGTACTTTTCTTATTTTAATGTGCGATTCTTGAATAAGGCTTCACCAGTGAGTGGTGGCACAAATGTAAAAGAAAGACAAGTTCAAATATTGAGAAAATAATGACCCACCAAGAGAAGGATAACCCCTAAGATGTTAACTTTTTTGTAAAACTTGATAAAATTGAAAATAATTAAAAAAAGAAAGAAATATTAAGACAAGAATTTATAATTATTATAATTATAAAGGAAGAGACAATATATAAATGGACTCCTTTCTCCAACAAAGGGGGAAAAAACTAAGTTATGAGAAAATTTGAAAAGAAAAATTAAGACAGGGAAATATTTAATTTACATAAATGCATGTCCAGAGAACTGTAACAAGTACTTCAGATCTTAATCAAATTTGGTACCAGAAATAACATAAGAAAGTAAATAACCTCGAAAGTTGTCACTTATTTCAAGGATCCCAAGCTAAATTTGACATTCTTCCTCAATATGAAAAAAGTGCTATCTGAATAAAGTCAATTCATTATTACTTATTATTATTATTAGTAGAAGTAGTAGTAGTTTAATGAAACGGAGCTTCAATTTACAATCTCATACAAACTAAACAATTAATAATTAGAAGCACTTTCAATCTAAATGAACCTCATATGTTACATTCTGACTTAATTTTGCACAAACTTGAAGGCATTTTACATCCTACGTAAATAAATAAAATACTTACATTTAATAATAGTTACAACATCCTTGTGATTGAACTTTGAGACTGGTGTGTCATTAACTCTAATTAAAGCATCTCCTTTTTTCACTCCAGCAAGGGCAGCTGGACCACCTACAGTAGTATGAAAAATTATAATAATAATAATAATAATCAAAAACATTATCACTTCCTATCAATGCAAACTACAAGCTTTTTAAATTTTTCTTGATATACTGTATATACAGCAAATAGGCTATATTAAATTATATTTATTAATGTTTATCACAATTCACAGTTATTATACTCATTTATAGTAAATTATTTTAGACCATTTTCAGGCTTATAGATAGATACACTCAAGTGCAAAAATCATTTAATATTTAGCAATTAAAAGTTGTGGTATAAATATTGCACAAAATAAAATAAAAAATTTCAAAATAAATAACTAAGTTGAAATTTAAAAATTTTTCCTTGAAAAGAAAAATGTTTAAATCTGGAAATCTGGAAATGATCAATAAGTTGAATTCAAATACTTTCTTTATGACCCTTGTAGCATCAATATGGAACTCAATATTAAAATACACAATTGTCCTTTATCTCTCCTGAGCAGTTTTAAATTTTTTTTTTTAAATTACTAATTGTATCAAGGACAATTAGTACATATGACCAATCAATTTTTAATATTTACCTTCTTTAACATCTTGAACATTTACTGGATTTTCTCCTGAAACTGTAAGCCCATAACCATTCTCCCCTTGTTGAATAATAACAGTTCTTAATCCGCCTGTATCTCTAATGTCTTCATTGTCAGTTTTGGAATCACATCTAAAAAATTTATAAGGTATTTTCATTAGAAAATGGACATCTTCAAAAGTAAAAGCAAATGATCATAATACAAAAAAATTACTATATAAGCTAAATCTAAATTTTAATTATGCCAAATTAACAGTTGACAAGAAAAAAAAAATAGGGCCCTACACTTTACATATATATTGATATATGGAATGCAACAAGATATTAAAAATAAGTTTTCATAAAGGAATGCCTTACCTGTCATCCATTTTGACGTATCATAACTTCTTAAGAGATAGGAGCCAATACTTACTCCCAAGTTTAGAAACTTGCAATTTGTTTAATCTCAATAATAGATCTTTATATATTAGATATATTTTGTGATTATGTCTAAGAAATTTTAGGAAACAACTACTTAAAGATACTTTCTATGGGGATATATATATATATATATATATATATATATATATATATATATATATATATATATATATATATATATATATATATATATATATATATATATATATATAATTATATATATATATATATATATATATATATATATATATATATATGCTTTTGTGCCCTGTCCTTGAAAAGGGCTCTGCCCTATGAGTGGTAGCATATATATATATATATATATATATATATATATATATATATATATATATATATATATATATATATATTATATATATATATATTATATATATATATATATATATATATATATATATATATATATATATAATTGTGTGTAGTTTCTACTTTCAATTTTTAAAAATTAATGTTCTATTATTACTATTATTACGAATTTTCAAAGTAAGAAATCAGAAAGATCTACTTTTAAAACTTGCTTTACCAAATTATTTTATTTAATTTTGGTGTTACTTTTGAATTCAAGTCTACATTTCTGATTACTCTACAGCATTAGCTGTGTTTCTCAACCTGGAGGTATTGTTCACATAAACTGGGGTTAGGGACTGACTTGGGTTGGAATTTTGCCTAGGAATAGGGCTCTGGTCAGTTGCCTAAAATTTACAAAGAGGTCAAAGGCACTGAAATTTGGGTTAAGAAAATTAGATATAATTTTAATTGAGATTAATTTAATAATAAGGTAAGAGTAGAATAGCCAACATTCACTTTAATTAATAATTATACACATTTTTTCAGGAAACATATTTCAGAAAATTACAGATTTTGTATAATAAAAGTTCAATATCAATACTGAGGACAATATGGAAATATGTCCATTGCTGTCTAATGAGGTAAATGTAAGTTGTTTTTTTTTTTTTTTTTTTTTTTTTTTTTTTTTTTTTTTTTTTAAATAAAAAGTTCACATCTCACGGGCATTGCCCTATTCGAGGAGAGGAACTTTTCTAGGTAGTATATACCTAGGATCCCCAAGTGGGATCGAACCGGCACCCTCAAGCACGTGAGTCAATCACCCCACCATTTGAGGCACGGTAGACAGCAAAAATTAATAGTATTAAAATACTGGTGATAGTAAACTAAGTTTTAAAAAACTTCAAAGTAAAAAATTTTTTTAAATTTTCAAGAACTTAAATCTTCTGGATTCTCATCTTCATGGAATGTTGTCCTTGCAGACTCCGATGATTCAGAAGCCAGTACAGGACTACGTCCAAATTTAACTGAGTCTGCTCTGACTACTGAGTTGAATAAATGAATAAATATATGAAAATTAAAAAAAAAAATTATCATCAATAATGACTCTATTGTCTTTTGGAAGGCAAACAAGAATGATCTCCCTATACAAGCAAGAGTATATTTGTACCCAACCAGGGAGGCAAACCCTGGCCTCGGCTAAAAATTAGGGAAAACAAGGGTTTGCCTGCTGAGTTAAAATGGCAGATTATACATATTAATGGTGGGTTATATCAAACAAAATATAAGAAAATTAAGATTTTTTTCAATATTTTTTTTCCTTTTCTTTTTCTTTTGACAGCTCCTTTTCTACTAGTGAATGTTCATCTTTGTGTCTATTTTAAATGCCCCATAGAGATTTGGTTAAAAAATATTTACTAGGGGCATCCGGAGGTCCTCTTCTAATTTTCTGGCTGTACATTTTACATTTAGCTATTTTGAGCCTATCCTGAAACATTGTAAATTACTCCCATACTGCTGAAGCTGATCTTTTAGCCACAGTGACTGAAAGTATAAACAAAATAATAATTCTGAAATAATATAGCTAAGAATACAAATTTGATACACATCCATAACATAGTAATAATATGTATAAATACAGGTTATATTTATAATTTTATATCTTACATTTTTTTAAACTTTATATTAGTTACCTAGGTAAACCTGTTGAATTACTATTGTGAATCCAGAAAAAAAAAATGTCAAAATTTTTTGAACTTTTTAAAAAATTTTACTATAGAAAATCTGTAATTCTCTTTTAAATTTTTAAGAAAATGCTTATAATCATTAATTTAAGTGAATATTAGCTATTCTACTCCTTCCTTATAATTAAATAAATCTCATTTAAAATTATATTAATTTTCTTAACCTAAAATTTCAGTGTTCTTGACCTCTTCACAAATTTTAGACAAGCCTGGTCCCAGCAAAATTGAAGCCCCAGTCGGTTCCTACCCACCAGCAAGCTCCAGAGCCAGTGAAAGAGAATTCAAAGTAGGGAAATCTTATAGTAGTAACATATTCAATGGCACTGCCCTCTGTTTCTAAACATTTCACTCCCCAAACTCTAAAACTTATTATGTAAATATTCAAGATTCTGATAGTGAATAGTGATTTGAATACTTGAATGAATTCATTGTTTTCTCTTTTATGTTGCATTCATGTTGCCACACTCATATGTCGGGACTGACCAGGGTTGGAATTTTACCAGGGCTGGGACAATGACTGGGGTTACCAAATATTTGTAAGGAGGTCAAAAACACTGGAATTTTAGGTTTAGAAAATGATATAATTTTAACTGAGATTCATTTAATTATAAGGAAGGAGTAGGACAGTCCACATTCACTTAAATTAATGATTATATGCATTTTCTCCGAAAAAATTTCTGAAAATTACAGATTTGTATAATTTAAATAAAGTATAAAAATTTTTTAAAAATTTTTTCATATTCACAATAGTGATTCAACAAGTTTACTTAGGTAAGACCCTATGTTAAAATTTGAAAAAATGTAAGATATAAAATTATCAATATACCTGTATTTATACATAGTTATTTATTGCTATGTATTAAGTATTAAACTTATAATAGCTACATTATTTCAAAATTATTATTTTGCTTATACTTTCAGTCACTATAGCTAAAAGATCAGCTTCAGCAGTATGGGAGTACTTTACAAAGTTTCAGGATAGGCTCGAAATATTTGCAGCCAGGAAATTAGAAGAGAATCTCCAGGTGTTCCAAGTAAAAAATTAACCAAATCTTAATGGGGGTCTCTAAAATCAAAACACAAAGATGAACATTCACCAGCAGAAGAGGAGTGGTCAAAAGAAACAGAAAAGAAAAAGAAATATTGAAAAAAAAAAGACAAATCTTAATTTTCTTATATTTTGCTTGATTTAATCCACTATTAATAAGTATAATTTACCATTTTAACACTGACAGGCAAACCCCAGTTTTCCCTGATTTTCAGCCTAGGCTGGGGTTGGCTGGGGCCCCCAGTCGGTCCACACTCATATGTAATGAAGGAATAATGGAATTAAAATCTTAATTTTCTTATATTTTTTCATTTAATTCACCATTAATAAGTATAATTTACAATTAACCCCATCAGGTAAACCCTGGTTTTCACTGATTATTAGCCAGGGCTGGGGTTGGCCAGAGCCCTAGTCTGTCTATAACTGGGGGTTTCTGTGGTAACAAAAAATTAAAATATATGAAGAAAAAAAATTCAAATCCTTTTATAATCTTCTTTTGCTTTAAAACTGATTGTAAAGATTATGAAGTTTGAATTTGGTACTTTTACATTTTATTTGAATGAATATTAAAAAAAACAAGCTAAAACTATTTTTTCATAATATATTATTTCGATCATTATTATATTTGTGAATACCTTCTTCCTCTCATCTTCATTATTTTGTACTATTTTTGCTATTATTAATTTTATAAGATAATTGTATTTTAATTAGCATTATTATCACTCATTTTGTTATATGCACCATTTTAGTATGTACTTTTTAATAATAAAATTTAAAAAATTATTGACTACTAAACTTTGGGGCTCAATAGAAACTAATGTGCATCCCCTTAGAAGCTCTTTTCAGAGAACTGTACAGTCATTTCATTATTATTATCATTATTAGTAGTAGTAGTATAGTTAGTAGTATAGGACTTATTAAATATTGTAAATTACAGTGAACATTCAATGAATAAAAAATTTTGAATTTGAATTCAAATATAATCATTGCAAATATTTTAA
>SEYY01001211.1:284310-289310 GCA_009176605.1 Armadillidium nasatum
AAAGTGTTGGGGATAGGATAGATTCATGAGGAATATCACTATTAATAGATTTAAAGAATGAACGGTGGCCGTCTACAACAACTGCAAATGTCAACTGCAAATTTTTTTTCTGATTGCAACTGCAATCAGAAAGATAAGCAGAGAGAAGGTCACAAAGAGAAGAACAGATTCCTTAAGAAGGAAGTTTAGAAATCAAAGCTTTGTGTCAGACTCTACTGAAAGCTTTCGATATGTCCAGCGCGACAACAAAGATTTACCGAAATGTCGAAGAGAGGAAAACCAAGAGTCAGAGAGGAGGTAAAGAAGATCACCAGTAGAGCTTTTTTTATAAAAGTGAAATTGGCGATCAGAGATAAGATTGGAAAAATTGAGATTATTCTGTTAAGGATAGATTCGAAAACTTTAGAAAGAACAGAGGTTAAAGAAATGAGACTGTAATTAGAGGATTGAGAGGGGTGCCCCTTCTTCTGTACAGGCTGAATTAACACACGTTTCCAACAAGATGGGATGGTGGAAGTAGAAAGACAAAGACGAATTAGTTTACCAAGGCAGGATGCAAGTTCTGAAGCACAAGTTTTGAGAATCAAAGGAGGGATACAATGTTAATGTTAAACTCAGAGAGAGCAGAAATTAGCTTCTGAATCTCCTAAGGTTGAATTAGAAGCAAAAGTATGAGCGAATAGCTCACCTTTGGAGAAAGGCAAAAAGGTAGTTATACCGTTAAAAGATACTAGAGGAGAGAAAGAAGAAGAAGCAAAGTTCGAGTTGATATTTTTTATTTTTTTTTTTTTTTTTTTTTTTTTTGCAAAATGCTAGAAAGGTATAAGGGAAATTTCTGCATTTACGACGAAGATTTTTTTTGGCCTTGCTGAGAATAGATTTTTCACCATTCCGGGATAAAATATAAATTGCATAAATTGCTGGAGTTTGATGACGACGGTAGTCTCTTAATGCAGTATCCCTACGACGGATAGCACGAGAATAAACATAGTTGACCAAGGTTTATAAGGTTTAGTAGAATATGGAATGTACGCCTCCATACCAGAGAGGATCACCTCACTTATGTTCTCTGCACATTCTGAGAGACCCCTCCCATGGAAACAATAATTATTTCATGAGAAATCAGAAAAGTACAACCGCAAGTTGTATATATACTATATATATATATATATATATATATAATATATATATATATATATATATATATATATATATATATATATATATATATATATATATATATATATATATATATATATAAGAGTGAAAGAAGGTAAAAAGTTCATTCAATGAATATGTAATATTATTTTTCTGCGTGATCTCCTTGAACATCAGTACATCTGCAAATGTTGAACTCACTTCTAGAAGCCGGTTAAAAAGAAGCCTTGATCTGTTTTTGGGGGCCAGTCTGCCAGAGCTTTCTTCGCTTCATCATCTGAACTAAATATCACTCCCCTGTGACTCTTCTTTAACTTTGGAAATAAGTGAAAATCACTGGGGGCCAGATCAGAACTGTATAGGGTGGGTGATCATTGACCTCGAAGTTCAAGTGTTGAATTTTCTGATGCGTCTGGGCACTGCAGTTTCGTCGAGCATTGTCATGATACTGGAGGAAAACGGTACGGTTTGGTCTTATTCGATAGATGCGGCTCTTCAATTTCTGGAGAGTTTTACAATAACGATCGGAGTTTACAGTCGTGCCCTCCGGCAGATATTCAGATATTCCGAATAGACGAGGGCGTCCACATCCCAGAATACTGTCAGCATGAGTTTACCAGCAGAGGGATGAGTCTTAAACTTTCGCACGCCAGGTGAACTTGAGTCTCTGAATTCCATAGAGCAGAAGCCTCCAAACTTTTTTGATAGCGTACCCCTATAATATAATATAACATAATATAATAAAGCATAATATAATATAATATATTATACTATATTACAGTGACCAATGAGAGAACTTCGCACTCACGGGATATACGATCATACACTCGCAAGTGATCGTGAGCCTACTTCTTTGGCATACCCTCAAGTATTACTTTGCGTACCCCACTTTGGAAACCACTCTCATAGAGGATTGTAATAGTGAACCCTCGTTTTGCTCTTGTCTCCCATTATAATGCTTTGAAGAAATTGATCGCAATCTCGACGATAACGGTTTAGAAATTCATTAGCAATATCAACCAGTTGTTTCCTCATGTCTTCTGTCAGCTGCCTTGGACCAACCAAGTGGAACAAATATTTCGATACTTTAAATCTGCAACTATTGCTTGAACACGCTCTTTCGAAATTGCAAATATGAGAGTAATTTCAGAATGTTTAATTCGTCGATTTCCCCGAATAATGTCAACGCGAGCATGATGTTGGTCAGTGGTCACTGTAATGAGGCGGCCACCTTTATCAGAAAAAGTTGCTTTACCGGCCCTTCGAAGAAAGTTGCTAACATCCATAGTGTCCGTTCCATACACCTCGAGCAAACGACGATGAATTTCAGCCGCATTCTGTACACCTTCGGCATATAAAAATTCAATTACTGCACGTTGCTTCAACAAAGTATCACTATTAATTTCCATTTTTTCTATCACTGCACAACAATGAATTCAAGTAACTATACCGTTCGCGTGTCCAATCTATCCTGCAAGCTTCAGTCTTTCGCACGTAGGTTTAAACATGTTTATATCTGTTTCCGTTGCTTAACAACGCATCAACAGGTGTTATTTTTCAGCCCGACCTCGTTCATATATATATATATATATATATATATATATATATATATATATATATATATATATATATATATATATATATATATATATTATATATATATATATATATATATATATATATATATATATATATATATATATATAAGAGTCGGTAATTTATTTTCCTAACTTCAACCTCGACTCCGGCAAATCGGATATCATACCAAAGTGTATGCGCGTGTGTACGTGGTGAATGGTTTTCACATGAATTGCTCCTATTTAATTATAGAGTGTTCAAAGGTTTCATCCTATTTTTTATTTCATTTTTATAATTATTAAAAGTTATAAATGGGTAATTTTAGTTTCTTGCCGTTGATCTAGTCTTAAAGAATATAAATTTATAGATCATTTTTTTCAGAAAATAAATATTATTACATACAAATTAATTTTTATCATTTCCTTCATTTCTTGCAAGGTAATAAATGTTAATTTTATTATTTAAAAGTAATTAAGGCTACACAAAACTCCAGCCGGAGAGCCTGAGAGAGAAGAGGTCTCTGGCTGGAACCAGAGATGTGTAAAAAGGTATAATCAAAGTTTACCATATAATTACCATATTATAGGGTGAACTTTGGTATGATATCCGATTTGCCGGAGTCGAGGTTGAAGTTAGGAAAATAAATTACTGACTCTTAAGCCCTGATTAAATACTCAAAATTTCAGATAATAATAAAAAATAAAACAAAACTGAAAAGTGTTTTCTGGCTGCGCACTTGGTTGAATTGCTCAGGGCTTCGATGACTCGAAAGCTGTAAAATTAATCTTCGTGTGCGTGTCATGGTTTCCAGAAGAAAATGTGGGGAATGAAAATATGATGAATCTGTAGATAGCAATATAGCGCACTCATTATTTTATTGAAATTACATTGAAATTAAGTGCAAGGACGGGAAAAAATAAAAAAGAACGTGCATGTTATGTAACATTTTCTTTTTCATTATCTTCATGCATGAAAATATTGGTGTTTTAGCAAGACTGATAAGAATGCAAATTAAGAATTCAGTTTTTCATAGAAAATAAATCCAGTTTTGTCTATCCCATCTCACTTAATTACTTTATTTTGCAAAACTATAATTCATTATTGCAGCTTTACTTTATATTGTCTAGTTGTTAATGTTCTTTCAACAATGAACATTATTTTAATATTTTCGATATATCTTGTATATCTTGTTTATGCATATTAATATATTTTTGTATATATACAGGGAACTAAAGGAAATAAATACTTCCTTAATTTCTGTATCCTTATGTAATTTACATGATTTTTAATATATACCACATATGCTTATTTTATATCGGACAATATATATAAAGATTAACTTATAGTTAAAAAACTCTGCTACCCCGTTTTATTTTTTATTTTCTTTCTTTATTTTTTTTAGTAAATGTAAATTCCACATTCAATGCAATTATTTGTAAATTCTTTTAATGAAAACTAGTTTAAAATTTTTTAAAATTTTCGTTTAAAGTCAGTAGTATTCATTGGAAACATTCTTCTATTTTCGTCAGCTGTTTGTTGCTTGTTATGTGGGTGGATTACTATGGTGGATTATAAGTCCTATGCTAGTTACAAGCTTGTTAACATACGGAAATAGTTGAAATGACATTCTTTCCTTATTTGCGTTTAGTTCTTGGTGCATGTAGTATTTTGCTTAATTTAGTTTATATTGAATTTTAATGTGATTATATGTATAGGGATTAAAACCACTAAAATACAAGTATTTATGTAGTGCTAAAATTTGACCTTCGTATTGTGTAACGCTTAGGCAAAGCCTGCATTTTCGATAATGTCGGATTTGTTTCGTAGTGCTTTTAATAATTATTTGGGTTCAAACGGAATTGGATCAGAAAATGAACTAGTTGGACAAGAAGTTCAAGTAAATGAATATAAATTGAGAGTGAAAAAAGTCATTGCTGAAGGTCAGTATAAAAGAGAAATTATATCTTATGGTTGTTAAGGGTTAAATCAGTTAAAAAAAATAAAAAAAAAAATTATAAGTAAAAAAAAAAAAATGTTTTCTGTAATTTTAAATATCATAAGCCCCACATTATTAGTTTAACATTCTGAAGTTTGTAGTTCTCAATTTTTATCTTTCAGTGTTCAATTCAATAAATGTGCTTTTTCCTATGGTCATTTTTTCTTTGTATAGTAAAAATAAGACGAATTGTGAAATAAAGATAGGTTAATTTGGCCACAGAAAGCGATTTTGTAAAATAAAAACAAAAAAGTAAAAGTGAATTAAC
>SEYY01001211.1:291810-314310 GCA_009176605.1 Armadillidium nasatum
ATAATATATATAATATATATATTTATATATATATATATATTATATATATATATATATATATATATATATATATATATATATATATATATATATATATATATATATCTCGTTGTAGATGCAGAGTCCAAGCATAACCCATAGAGACCTTAAAGTAGAAAATTTATTGATCGGAGATGATGGTATTCTTAAATTATGTGATTTTGGTTCTGCAACAACAAAATGTTATGTAATTGATAATACGTGGAGTGCAAACCAAAGAGGACTACTTGAAGAGGAGGTATTATACAAACTTAGTTATGGTTTCTAAATGCAGTCTTGCTATGATTTATCTTCAAATTAAGATTGATGTTAAATAATATTAAAACTGACATTTTTGTTTATAAATTTTTTTTTTTTGGTGCATGTTTGACTGAGTCAGAATAATTATTTGCATTATGAAAATTACATAGACACCAATTAAAGAAAATGGTAACATTAATTTTTTTTTGAATGGGAATGCCTTGATTGCCCATGTTTCTTCTAACTATCGTTATTTTTTTTCTTATGTTTTAGGGTAATAATAATTTAAATTATTTTTTATTAAGGAAATGTAAAAATATTTTTTTTTTATTTAATATGTTTATGTGTTTAAGGAATCAAAATACAGTTGAAAAATTGGTCTTATAATTTCAAAATATTTCTGTTCAAAATGTTTCTTGTTTTGATTCCAATTATTAAAAATAACATTTTATCCAATTTCTATACTGAGAGGGATTTCAAACCCATTCTCATTTCAGTCTACCAAAATTTACTGATTTGAAGCTCTGATCCACTTTCCCATTACACAGCCTTGTTTAAAAATAGAACATAATTGATATTACATTTTTAAATGTTAATTGTTTGCTATTTATTGTATTGTTTTTATATTGAAGCTTATAATCATAGAGAAGTTTTATTTTTTTTTTTTCTATATGAACTTCATTTTATGAAATTAAACTAATTGATTTTATTATCATTCTTTTAAAGATTATTTAAAAAACGATGATTCATTTTAGTTGTTTGTCTTAGCATTTGTATTAAAAATGACCTCCAGAATCTTCAGATGCCAAATTCTTCATTACTAATTATGATTCTTTTTATTACTGTTAGATGTGTGCACATACAACTCCAATGTACAGAGCACCGGAGATGTTAGATACATGGAATAATTATACTATTAATTGCCAAGCTGATATATGGGCGCTTGGATGTGTACTGTACTATTTATGTTATTTAAAACATCCATTTGAAGATTCTGCCAAGTTAAGGTTTGAATGCTTCTACTCCTTTAATATTTTAAAGAGTTTAATTTATGTGGTAAAAAATTATCATCATTCGTCATATTTTTACAGAATTAGAGAGAAAGCGCATTTTATTTATACATTGTTAATAAAAAAAAATTTTAAAACAAGAATATATAATAGTAGATTGTAAAAGTAATGAACACCACCTAGATAAAACTATATTTATAGAGAATAAAAGCAACATTTATAGTTTGCAATATTCTATATTACAGGATAATAAATGGGAACTACACAATCCCACCAAGAGATGGGAAATATGAATGCTTTCACGAAATTATGCGTGGAACTTTAAAAGTCGATCCTTCTCATAGATTTAAAGGGTCTGATGTTTTAGAAAGGTTGGCTGCTATCGGAGAAACAAAAAATATCTCTTTAAAAGGTCCATTAAATTTAAAGGTTAAGAAAATTGATGTCTCTACTCCAGGTGAGTAATTTAATGTATTATCACAAACACACACACACTAATATATATAATATATATATATATATATATATATATATATATATATATATATATATATATATATATATATATATATATATATATATATATATATATATATATATATATATATATATATATATATATATATATATATATATATATATATATAATATTTTATATATATATATTTGTTATATATATATAATATTATATATTGTTCAGTACATTGTTTATATTTAACTTTTAACTTGTACATCAACCTCATAGATCAACCTCATGGAACAACAGCAAATATTGAACCTCAAGGCGCGGCTCCACTTTCTCCTGGTCCTCAAAAACCTCCTCCTCCTCGTCCTTCGCCAGCAAGTAAGTGAATAGAAACATTTTGAAAAATTATACCGTATATATATATATATATATATAATATATATATATATATATATATATATATATATATATATATATATAATATATATATATATATATATATATATATATATATATATATATATATATATATATATATATATGAGAGAGAGAGAAAAAAAAATTGAGCACAACTTCCGAAAAGTTTACTTCTTTAGTAGCTAATCTGCTATCCAACACTTGACTTGGTCAATGCTAATAATCTGATAAAGTTGTAAGCAGAAGGTAAATCATGCGCAAATCTTACACTTGATTAGAGTATACGATAGAATGGTGAACTAGTATGGCGAAGTTTGAAGGTTCTGGCCCCCCTAGAAAGAAGCTCTGTAGAGAAGTTACCCTTATCTATAAAGGATGAAAAGCCTATGAGGTTTGAAATTTTAATTAAAAGGAAAAGAAAATTACTAACTTTTATTAACATGAAAATAGTTTCGGTTTAATAATTGACTTTAATAAGTCTTAAAAAAAAAGAGCTGAATTTTCCAAATGGATGAGGTGATGATGAGGAAGGTGTACCTTTTAACCAAATAAATGAAATTTAACATAGTTAATTTTCAGCATACAATTTACCTGTAAGACTTAAAATTATTAGTCTTATCAAGTATGCAATTTCACAGTGCAAGTAACGTAATTAGTAATGAAAGTTATTGTTCCTTTCTTGCTATATATATAAAAAATTATGCGTTACCGTTGCCTCGTTTCTTTGTTTTCTTTCTGAACGGACTTTACTGTACAGCGGCTTTACATCATAAATAAAAATTTGTTAGTGATATTGATTCTTGTTGAAAAAGTTATGACTATTGTTAAGTAGTTGCATGTTAGACTTTATTCCCCATCCATATATATATATATATATATATATATATATATATATATATATATATATATATATATATATATATATATATATATATATATATATATATATATATATATATATATATAAACTCAAAGGCTTGGCTTCACGTTCTCCAGGCCCTCAAACACCACCTTCCCGTCCTGCGCCAGCACGTAAGTGAGAAGGAAGCATCAAAATGTTTTAATTATTTTAATAATAATAATTTTTTTTTATTATTATTATTTTAAGAATATATATATATATATATATATATATATATATATATATATATATATATATATATATATATATATATATATATATATATATATATATATATATATATATATATATATATATATATATATATATATATATATATATATATATATATATATATATATATATATATATATATATATATATATGCACAATGATCATACTAAATTACCTTCACAACTCCAATCAAACTATTTAACACCCAAATCGAGCTCTCTCACAATCTTTTATCATACTAATAAGTCAAAATTTCTTCCTTAATTTAAAAATACTCCTTATTAAACTATTTAGAACTCAGTATTTTTTGAAGGAAAAAAACTGGGTATTTTAAATGTTAACCCAGAAAAAAAAAACTATTTTTGATCTTGTATTTTGTTACTGTTCACCCATCACTAATGACTTCTCTTTCTTTTTTTTTTCAGATACACATCCAGCGCAACCACCTTCGGGAGGAGTTGGAGGAGGAGGGAGTGGCGGCTTATTTTCATCTATTAAGGGATACTCTGGCAGTATATTTAAGAATTTAAAGGATACCTCAAGTAAAGTTATGCAAACTGTTAGTCAGTAAGTGTACAACAAACTAACTCGAGTATTTCTATATATATTACCTTTTTATAACTACTACCTATATATTACTTCTAATCTTACTAGTTTTTTATGAATTTTTCATTTTTGTTAATATAATTTATTATTTTTTACCTTAATAGGAAAGTATTAATGGCTTGCTAGAGGGGGATATTTTGTCTTTATTTTCTATATATATATATATATATATATATATATATATATATATATATATATATATATATATATATATATATATATATATATATATATATATATATATATATATATATATATATATATCCTAAAACTTTCAGATCAATTACTAGAACGGATCTAGATCTCTCATATTTAACTTCAAGAATTATTGCAATGTCTTATCCAGCCGAAGGCTTAGAATCCGCTTATAGAAATCACGTAGAAGATGTGAAAGGTATTAATAGTTTGTAATTATGTTAAAAAAAAAATTTGCGGAATCCTTGATTCTTTTTGATCAGAGAAAATTGTAATACTTGTTGCTTTTCTTATATTTTATTTATTTAATTTTTATTTTAGCTGTCTTGGACGGTAGACACGCTGGCCACTACATAATTTATAACGTTTCTGGTCGCCAGTATTCATCCGGAAAGTTTGCGACAAGAATTATAGAAGGGAATTGGAGTGGAATCAAAGCACCATCCTTAGGTGCTATTTATAATTTAGCTTGCAGTATAGCTGATCATTTAAATAAAGATCCCAAGCACATTGTGGTTATCCATTGTATGGTAAGTTCAGTTGGTACTTTTAACAGTATTTTAATTGGTTTTCTTTTATTATTTTTATTATAACGTATTTACGAGATTATTGAATGCAGAAAATTTGTTGACTACACTTTTGGAAATTTGTCTTATTATTTTTTTTCCTCAAATTTATATTAAACGTGTTCTGTTTAAGAATAAGATAAATTATTTAATGTTATAATCTTCATGGTATTTATTATCAGTTTTAATCTTTTAAATAAAATTCAAAAGAATTCTGTAAGAATTTCTGACTTTTATAGGATGGAAAAGCTTCTACTGCTGTTCTGATAACTTCGTTTCTTCTTCTTGTTCGAGCCTTTAGTGATCCTCTTCAAGCTCTGAATATGTTTGCCAACAAAAGATCACCTCCAGGATTGCAGCCTTCCCAATTTCGGTCGATTTGAGCGATATTTTTTTTTTTATGTATATTTTATAATGAATTTATTTTAATAAATATTGATATTTGCCATCGGTCGTCAGTAGATGATACTTAAGGTTTTATGGTTGATTTAAAAAATTTTTTTTCTTAATACATTTTAAAAGATTGTCCCATTAAAGTATCAAATTTTTTTTTTTACAGATATCTTCAGTATATGCAGAGTTTAGTTGCTACTCCTCCAATTTATCCTCATTTTAAACCAGTAACATTGACTTCTCTCACATTTTCTCCAGTACCTCTTTTTACTCAAAGAAGGTAAGCCATTTTTGTTTTTCTCTTTTCTTAACTTTGATTGAATGAAAAACTATAACTTTTGTTCGTTTATTTTTAGAGATGGTGTCCGACCTTACATTGAACTATTTCAAGGGGATCATAAAGTTTTATGCACGTTGCAAGATTATGATACCATGAAACTTTTCATGCTTCATGACAGTAAGGTAAATCAGATTATAAAATAACATTCGTGAAATTATAATATTTTTTAGCTTTTCAACAGAAATCTTTTAGATTATTGAAGAAAGCTTCTACATTAGAAAACTATTTGTTCCTAAAATTAACAGTTATAAAAGATGAAAGGAATAATGATAGATGGAATTTAAATAAAAATAAAACTAGAGGGGAAAGCATAGAAAAAAGAAAATATAATTTTTATTACCTTGTTGCAAATTATTCCTTCATTTTTTACAGCAGAAAATCATCTATGTCAATATATATCCCTTTCTTTTAGGTTGCTATCCCACTGAACGTGCACATGGTTGGTGACGTTTGTATTTACGTTTATCATGCGCGAAGAATGATGGGCAAAGTTATTGGAATTAAAGTGGCTCAGATTCAGTTTCACACTGGTTTTATTCCAGAAGAAGAAACATCTCTAAGATTTAAATTGTGAGTGTTTATATATTTTATTTTAACCTTTTATTATTTATTAGATATAGGATACTTGCTTGAACACAGGAACGATAAGTTTAGTGGAGTTCAAAATTCCTTTCTCCACTCTGAAATTAATTTATATACTGTATAAATTTAATTTAAAAACTTAAAATTTTTTAAATTAACCCTTCTTGAAATTTGTTACACTATATCCACGTAATTTAATTTAATTTGCAAAGTTTAATTTAATTTAATTTTTTTGTTCATCGCTGTTACAGAAACGAAATGGATGATATTACGGAATTCGATAGATATCCTGAGAATTTCTTTATAAATATAAACCTTCTTGTGTCTGATGTAGAGCGCAACCCTCCAAAGCCCCCTCCATGGGTGTCCAGGCCAAGTACATCCTTTAATCCTCAAGTTGCTTTTTCTAGTATTATTGAGATGGAGGAGAATAAAGATAAATATGGTAAGTAATTGTATAATAATTATAAACTTTGTTTAGATCTATTCTTTTTTGTAACTTTTTTTTTTAATTTATTTATTTAAATGAATGGAAACTTGTGGCTTTATGCGTAATTTTGTAATTTATCTAGAAATTCGTAAATTTTAATGCTATTTTCTTTCATTGATTTCTTTTTATTGTTGTAACATCGCTTAACTAAAGCATTCAGTATTTTTTATTTTTTTTTTTTTTTGAGAAATTTAAGAATAAAGACTTTTACTACGGTTAAATTCTTTATTATTATATTTACGATTGAAATATTTAAACCATTTTATGAATTAGGAATGCTTTTGTAAAGTTAAAAATTTTCTAATTTTCAGGACCATCTCAGGGTTCTCCTTTACTAAGGAATAATTCTCATCCCACTAAAGTTCCCAATCAAAATCAGATGAAGCCCAAAGATAAAGAACCTTTTATGTCCAACTCTTCAATGGGAAAACTCTTCACCTCGAGCTGTACGCAAGGTTGGTAATGGATTTTAATAATGACTCTTATAATAGTAGACTTCATATAATTTTCTACAGGTATTCTCGGTACGAAAAAAATGGAGAAATTATATTTGTTAAACATTTTCTGTTCTCTTCTTTCCATTTTGTTTCACCTTGTTTAATTAGTTTCTTGCAGGAAAGCAGTCTTTCTCCTTGACATTATATTACAAATCGCTAACTTTACTTGTAACATATCAAATAACATGTACAATTACATCATTCACATTACTTATATTATTCAAGTTAGTTTTTAAAAATAGTCGATCAGAAAATTGTTTTTGTTTATACCGTTTTAAAAAAAAGTTGTATAACTCTTAAACTAAAAATGATTTTTTATTTGATGATATTCTCCTAACTTAGTATATATCTATAATAAGAAGCTAAAACTATGACAAACATTTTTTAAAACCATAATATTATGAACAATTTTTTTCGCTTCCTGAGAAATTTTCCTTTATACTTTATAAAGAAGAAAATAAATGTGACTGAAGATAGACTTTTTATATGTGGCTGTAAGTCTCTGAAATCAAAAACCGTTTGACTAATTTTTTTTTTTTTTAAATAGAAAGTTCACATCTTATGGGCATTGCCCTATTCGAGAAGAAACGTAGCAGTAGTCATGCTTAATTATTTTTAATTTTTCTTTTAATAAAGTTTAGATGTCTGACTACATGCATTTTATTCATTTTAATTATTATTATTTAATTATGTATATATAATATATTTTTACCATATTATATATTATTATATATATATATATATATATATATATATATATATATATATATATATATATATATATATATATATATATATATATATATATATATATATATATATATATATATATATATATATATATATATTAGCAACCTGAAGCAGAAAGTCTTATTTCGGACGACGAGAACGATGAATGTGTATCATCTGCAGGAAATGCTCAAGGTCCTCCAGTTCGTCCTCCACCTCCTGAACCATTTAATTCTTCTGCGTCGCCTCCTTCTTTCTCTGATGTAGACTTGCTAAATCTAGGGTCGATGAACCTGAAAAATGCTGCTAGTGGTGATAATGGATCTCCCCCAGAAGAACTTGATCTTTTAAATATTGGAGCCGCTACTTCTTCTGGTATGAAAAAGGATTTGAGTAATTTTGATTTGCTAAGTGGTCTCGGGGAAGTTAATACCAACGTTAAAAAGGAGCCTGTAATCGAAACTCAGAAAAATATATTTGATCCCTTTGGCACAACTGAAGCTGCTAAGGAAAATAATTCTGTTAAAAACAACGAAGGAGGACCTGATCTCTTGGGCCAGTTCTCTGTTCCATTTCAACAGCAGAATAATTCTGCTTTTAATGCGGTAAGTACTAATAATTTTTACCTTACAATTCTTTTTTTTGTTTGTTTGTTAAAATTATATATGCGATGGTTTATAATTGTGTTCATATATTTGTAAGATAAACTTCTTAACTTTTGCATACTAATTGTAGTTTATTAAATAATCTAATAACCCTTGATATTATTATTATTATTATTATTATTATTATTATTATTATTATTATTATTATTATTATTATTATATTTCAAGAACGTCTAAAGTAGTTTATCAAATTCTGGAATCTATCCACAATGAAGCACTAAAGTGAATAATTGGCTCTATTTCACTTTCTTTGCTGTCATTCTTCATTTAGAAAATTTACTTTTATGTATTTAGTTGGTTAATTGCTTCATTGCAACATGAATTGTAACAGCCAAATCATTTCATCGAATTCATATTCACTCTGAAAGGTCCCTTTCGTTATTTGAAGTGGCTTTAGCAGCAGCGTTAAATCTAGTTAATATAATTAGGTGAGCGTTTCTGAGGTTTCTGAGTAATAAAATAAAACTTCGAAAGCTCAGCCTTTCAAATGTAAAAATGTTCGTCGCTTGAATGCTGTGTAAATCAAGTTGTTCTCTTTTCCTTATTATTGGTAAATTAACAAGTGTCTTGTCTTTTCCAAGAACAATATAGCACTTGGTTCTTTCACATAATTCCATTATGGATTTACGCGAGTTTATATAGGTAGAACGAAACAGACCCCGGTGTGTTAGGATGGGTAATATGCTCATGGTTTTCTGTATCAGTATAACTTCATAAGTTACATCAGTTTTCATTGCAAAATTGTATGCCATACTTGTCTCTTCTTATTAATTCTTTCATAAATGAATTCTTTTATCATTTTATCAAATTCTGAAAAGTGACCTACAAACGCTTACTATATTAAGAGATCCGTTATCACCTAATGAAAGAAATACAAAACCGGCTTATTGGTTTCCAAAGTTTACTGTGAAATTCTGTTATATTCCATTTCATGTGTAAGCAAAGGGAGACAACGCCGTTACTGCAGCAAAGTTGCCCTACTTCTAGTTTGTAACTAAGACAAAATTCTCATGAGTGTGTGTGTGTGTGATGTTTTTTTTTTTTATTTTTTTTTTTTTATTATAGAAAATGGTAATTGTTGTACTGATAATTCAAAGCTTCCCAGTATAAAAGATTTATAAAAAAAAGTGTTAGCTTAAAAAAGTGGACAATCTTCATTCTCATAGCTAGATGAGAAGAGGTGTTCATTGTCCAACAGCGTAAAGGCCATACAATTCTGACTCGTGTCTACCATCTAATAGACATTGACACTCCTTAATGTGAAACTTCCCTTAAAGATTTTACACTTTATCACATATAAAGGTGGACTGTCGTTGGCATTTGTAAGTTTCTTCTTTCTTTTCCTTTACTTCTCTCTATTCTTTAATATTGAAAAATGAAATATTTTTTTGTTTGTTTTCCCATTCTTTCTGTATTTGAACAAAGCTGGGGCTGTTTTTATGATGCTTAAAAAAAATAAAATAAATGTGCTGTGATTTCAACTCCTTGAAAAGTAAAACTACAGTAATATATATATATATATATATATATATATATATATATATATATATATATATATATATATATATATATATATATATATATATATATATATATATATATATATATATATATATATATATATATATATATATATATATATATATGCAGAACTTTATGGGAAGTGGTATTCGTGTTACAAGCCCCATGATGGGACCGACTGGAACTCCGTTAATGGGACAACCTCGCATGATGGGTGGCGCATCAAGTCCAGTGAATTTCGGTGGAATTAATCGTGGTCCCACAGTTCCTCAGGGACAATTTTCTGCTCAGCCTCCTAACAAACCAAGTGATCCTTTTGCAGATTTAGGTACTAATCTATGAAGATAATTTCAAGTTTCTGTAATGTTATTTTAAAACAATTTTTTTTTTAAAGTATGTTTTTTTTGGTCATTTCGGTTTTTGCTTAGTTAACATTGCAACCTATCCTTAGAGAAAGTTTTTCCTTGTAGGTGTAGGGAGTTGGGGTAGTTCAAAGCCTACAACGCCTTTAGGTGGTACCCCTCTAGGGGGTACTCCTATGGGTGGCACCCCAAAAGGTGGCAGCACCCCTGTTTTGGGATCTCCTCAGCATCAACCTGCTGCTAAAGGTAAGTTGTCTGTAATATCCTCATATTTTTTACTAGACAGTTTCATTTATTAAATTTAAATTTTTTTAATAATTGTTTTTTTTTCTTAAAAGTGTAACGAGAAGTTAGTAGGTGAATTCTAAATTTGTAAGCTACTGTCAACTTATTTTAGGAAAGTTTGTGTGTAGCGATTAAATGCAAGGTTGATTTTCCGTACATTTAGATTCATTATATATATATATATATATATATATATATATATATATATATATATATATATATATATATATATATATATATATATATATATATATATATATATATATATATATATATATATATATATATATATATATCGCTTAAAAAGGTGCAATCTCTTTGGTTCTCCAAGACATCATAGCTACTAAATTAGTTGAGCTGAAGTTTTTTCAGCTAAATGATTGAAATAATTTAGACATTGGCGAATGTTTTCAAATTTATCTTGATTAAACATCAAGTTAATTAAATTCATAAATTAAGAATTTTGCAAACTTTAATGTTACTAAGAAAACAAATGAAATTAAAAGTTATTGTATTTTTTTTGTGTGTTGTAAAGCCGGACAAACTGGTGGTTGGCAGCAACAGCAATCGCAACATCCAAATTATCCATGTGGAAATCAACAACAACAACAATCATTTCGTCCACAAAATATACCAACTAACCCAACTCCTAGTGGAACTCCAAGTCATCAAATGAAATCTCCAACGCAACCTTCAGCTGGTTTGTAAATTGCTCTTATATAAAGTAGTTATTTAAGATGTTTTAATTACTAATTACTATTTTAATAATAATAATATAATATAATAAAAATCCTTTAACAGGTTCACAGAAAGTGACAAAGGAAGATGCAGATGATCTTTTTGGTAATCTTTTAGGGTCGCAAGGATTCAATTTTAGTAGCAGTAAAGACTCGGGACCCAAAACTCTGGGTGCGATGAAAAAACAGGAAATGGCAAAGAGTATGGATCCAGAGAAGCTAAAGGTACATTTGAATTATATTTGGGTGCCAGTTTTTTTTTTCTCTAAAATCATCTTTCAAATTAAAATCTTTGGTTTTATTATTTTATCAATTATCAGGTGTTGATAATGTTTTGGGTATTGCTCTTCTGATAATGAGTGTATGCAATTTTAATCTCTTAAAATTAAATATTATCATACAGTAATCTGATATTATTAATATTAAAGTATGAAGCATGCAACTTTTGGTAATTAATTTTTCTCAAATATTGGCGAAATTTTATTAAATTTTGAGTATAAATTGCAAGTTACTGCTAGTTTTATTTCATAATTATGTTCTTGATGTGGATAACTTTATATTAGATGGTGGTGGTTGTAGCAGTAGTAGTGGTAGCGAGTATGATAAATTTAAAATTAATTTATATGCTTAAATTGTTTTTGTTAGATATTTTTCACCAATTCGAACTGTATAATAGTCTTATGATGGACACCAGAAAAATCTTAAAATGTGCCTATATATATATATATATATATATATATATATATATATATATATATATATATATATATATATATATATATATATATATATATATATATATATATATATATATATATATATATATATATATATATATATATATATATATATATATATATATATATATATATATATATATATATATAGGGTCATTTTTGGTGTGTGGGTTGATAAACATATTTGATATACCATTCAATTTGTGTATCATTTATCCTTTTAGTTAGTTCTAAATTCCCCAGTATTTATGATCTTGGATTTCTTCCTCATCAGATTTTAGAATGGACAGAAGGTAAAGAGAAAAATATTCGAGCTTTATTGTGTTCACTCTCGTCCGTTTTATGGGAAGGAGCCAAATGGAATGACATTGGGATGCACCAATTGGTACACCATAATGATGTTAAGAAAATGTATAGAAAGGCTTGCCTTACCGTTCATCCAGATAAGGTAAGGGTTATTTGCGATTATTGTAAATAAACACTCAAACTGATTTGAAAAAAAAAAAAAACTTATTTATGTCAATGTAAACTTTAAAATTTATTCGTTGGTATTAAAAAGAACATGAGTTATTGATTGAATCTTCACACTGAAGTTTTTAATTTGTACTTAAATCCAAAATATTTGCGTACTTTACTATGAAATCTCATAGACCCATATTTATTCCAGAGACATATGTAGAGTTATTTATAAAAGGTGGGGGGGTGTAAGTCATGTTTTTAAATTAAATTTAACTGTTTTTTATCTTGTAATTTTTAATTATCATTAATGTATGATTAAAATTTCAGCTCACTGGGACTGAACATGAATCTTTAGCAAAGATGATATTTATGGAGTTGAATGACGCATACTCAGATTTTGAAAATGACCCAAATCAGCAGCAGATATTCAAGTAAAAAAAAAAAATTTGATTTGAAAATAGTAATCTTGTCCTTAGAATTCATTTGTTCTTTAAATTTAGAATCTATGTCTCAAGACGAAGAGAACTGAGCTAGTCACTGTAGTTCTTATATGTTAAAAAAAAAAAAAGAAGTATTAAAATTGCTCGTTCCGATCCTAGATTGAGTAGAAATTATTATTATTATTATTATTATTATTATTATTATTATTATTATTATTATTATTATTATTTAGTAGTATGTAAATAATTATGAATTAAGTTGTACAGTGTTAAATCAATTCCAGTGATGTGATGTTAGGATCTCATCAAGTTTAGAGAATATAAATATATTGAAAATTTTTATATTTTTATTTCGCGTTACTGTACTAGCACTATAGCGAGATGTTTTAGTGATATATATATATATATATATATATATATATATATATATATATATATATATATATATATATATATATATATATATATATATATATATATATATATATATATATATATATATATATATATAAGATAAGACGTTTGAGTATTATAAAAAAAAACATGAATGAATGTTTTAAAATATGAAAATAATTAAAGTATTGATTAATAATTTTATTATTATTTTGTGGTAATAATTTACTTTTCAAAAATTATTTTATTTGAAATTTTTACATTGAAAAGAATTTCAGTGGTTTTAAAAAGAATTTATTTTTTATTTTTTTTTTTATTTATTTATTTTTTTTTTAAATAAGGCCTGCCGTTGACTAGCAACTTTTGTAATATGAAACACGTCCGGAAGTTTAGAAATATATATATATATATATATATATATATATATATATATATATATATATATATATATATATATATATATATATATATATATATATATATATATATATATATATATATATATATATATATATATATATATATATATATATATATATAAACAGTAAAAAATTAAAATAAATAATATGACCAAATAATTTTGTTCCCCAAATTTAAAAACCAATCCCTTAATCCCTTTGTTTTAGTAATATCTTAAAATCCGAATAGAAATGGGCGGAGTTCCATCGACATACGTGGCTAGTGTACGTTGGCCCTAATTGAAATAGAGATTGAAAGTAAAGACCAGTTACTTTTGAAAAGTTTATCATTATTATTGTTGTTATTAGTATTAAACTATAACATTCCTATTAATTATTTAAACATTATTATTATTATTATTTAAAAGTGGTAATAGTAGTAATTATTAGTTATTGTAGATAGTGATAGTGGTAGTAATAATAATAATAACAGAAAAAAAAAAAAAAAAAAAAAAAAAAAAAAAAAAAAAATATATATATATATATATATATATATATATATATATATATATATATATATATATATATATATATATATATATATATATATATATATATATATATATATATATATATATATATATATATATATATATAATATCTGGTTAAAATATGATGAAATCCTTATAATCAAGAATACTACAGCTATATACGAAGATTGTACTCTTACCATATATATATATATATATATATATATATATATATATATATATATATATATATATATATATATATATATATATATATATATATATATATATATATATATATATATATATATATATATATATATATATATATATATATATATATATGCTAGTTAAGGAGAGATTAATTTTATCTTTACTCACAAAACTTGTGTTGGATGAAGTTTGTTTTTGCCTTTAAAAAGACGAGTATAAGGAAGAGAGGAAATACTTTTAGTATTTTGTTAATAAAATACATTTTCTTTCTCTCTTCTTTTATTGAAGACTCTTTAAGTTTTGTTTCATTACTATTTATTTCTTTTTCCTTTCTTTTTTGCATTTCGATTCTATGGAAAATATTATTATCTTTATTATTATTATTATTATTATTATTATATTATTATTATTATTTACATTTTTTTTTTTGTAAAGCTTAAGAACTTTATTTGAAGAGAAACTATTATTTTTCGTACTTTCAGAACTTATCTTGCCTTTAGAAATCTCGTTTCTTTTATAATAATAATAATAATAATAATAATAATAATAATAATTATTTAAGGTTTTGGGAGACTGAATGGGTTGTCTTTAAGGAACCATGTTAATATTTACAAAGAGAATTTACTCATTAATGTGATATATATATATATATATATATATATATATATATATATATATATATATATATATATATATATATATATATATATATATATATATATATATATATATATATATATATATATATATATATAATATACTATATATATATATATATATATATATATATATATATATATATATATATATATATATATATATATATATATATATATATATATGGAATCTTAATGATTGTAGTGATAAAATCATTTAAGCTTCAGATTGTTCATTGCATCTCCATGTCACGAACGTTTTAATTATTATTATTTTTATTATTATTATTATTAATTTTTATTTTTTTTTTTTTTTTTTTTTTTTTTTTTTTTTTTTTTTTTTTTTTTTTTAATTTATATTATTATTATTTTAGGCTATACATATTTATATACGTTTAGACTTTATTTCATAACATTCCCATAAATTATTTGAAGGATGCATTGTGTCTTTATATTTTTCCTTTATTTTTGGATGGAAGAAGATTATGTACGATTTTTTATTTTAATGACTTAAATAGTTAGAAATATTTCACCTAGAGGTTATTGATTACCTTTCGTAATCTACTGATCTTATTCCAATAATGTGCGTTCAATTTCTTATGAAAGCAGGATTGATATACTCTGAAAATGACTGTCAATTAAGAACTCCTAGAAGTGGCTCAGATTATAGGGATGTCCACACTTCAACATCATTCCGATGTGATAGAAATTGTGTGTTTTGAAAAACTGTTACCATGATATGAGCCTCTTTGGGATAAGAAAGTTAATTTTTATTTTAATGTTAAAGCTATTAAGTATTTTTGTTTAACAAAAATGAGGAATGGAAAGAAAAACTGAAAATTTTTTGGAATAGGAGGATATTAGCTCTCAGTTTCATCATGCAAGATTATAAGTATCGATTACAGTTATCAGGATACAATCTAGCACCAATTTAGTATTAACACTATAAAAGTGTTAAAATTAAAATTAAAAAAAAAAAAATATGACATTTGTAATTATTGAACTTTTATGACAAACCTATGTAAAATGTTAAATTTTTTTCAGAAATTTCTTTCATATTTCACCAGCTGTAATTATTCAAGAATGAAACTAAATTCATAAGATTTTCAAAAAACTTTTATTTACGATATTTACTGAGCACACTCAGGCATGATGTTATAATTTTTGACACCGCTATTGCACCTGGATCTGGATTTACTAGTTGCTTTTGATCAACATAACTGGCTCTGCCAGCCCTGGCTTTCATTGTCTTTGTATCTTGAGCGGAACGTTCAGCAATTTCTTTCAGATCATTGTAAGAAATGTTATTTTCTATTGTTACGTATCTTCCAAGCTTGTCAGAAACTGGTATAAGAACATCAAGCATTGTTCTGTCTCCAGGTTTTGCTCCTCCATATTTGATAACAGAGTCGATTCCTTCTTGCAAAGATTCCCATAGATGTTTCAAGCAAAACTTATCATTCCTGGACAATTTCCTCGAGATCCCGTCAAAAAGTACGCTATACATTCCACCAGAGGTCCCACCCATGACTTCGCCGCAAATTATTGCTAATCTTTGAAAAATGTCAGCTGGGTACTGAAAATCGAAAAGTTGGAGATCTTGGAGAACTGCAGAAGCACCTCTTGAGTGAGTCGAACCACAGTCACCGTCTCCAGAACCGCGGTCGTATTCATTTAACTTTTCCTTAATTGAGATTAAAGTTTGGCAGCTTGTTATTACACATTGTTTCAAGAGGTTACCTTCACGAGGATCTATTTCTGGAATTTTTCTCATTACTGGTGCGCTTTCAATGCTCTCAAATAATTCCATGTTTGGCGTTGGATCATTATCATCGTATCTGTAATATATATATATATATATATATATATATATATATATATATATATATATATATATATATATATATATATATATATATATATATATATATATATATATATATATATATATATATATATATATATATATATATATATATATATATATATATATATATATATATATATATATATATATATATAACTGGAAGAAAAATATTAAAATTCAAAACTCAGTTAATTATTTAAATTGAAATGGCTTTTCTCAGAAGTCCGTAGATCGCACAAACTCTTCATTCAAATGACCTACTCATATTGTATGCAATATTATACTATTTATAACAGGAATTTGCAAATATTTTGATAACTCCTTACATCCCTAGTTTTAAGATATTTTTTTTTTTTTAAATTATTATTATTATTGACTTTCATTTGCAATTAGCATGGTTTTTATCAAGTCAGACTTATATTACTATTGAAAATATTGGTTGGTTACTAGTACTGTAAATTACTAAGCCTATCATATGATAGTTCCAATACTAGTACTTGTTTTTGGGGTAAGGGAGTATCCAATCACTTGAGAGCTGTATACTCTTAAAATTCTCATCCTTCCCATGTTTCCCCTATTTTTAAACCAGTGCAGTCAAACTATAACGCAGGGCTTGGCAGAGTAAGTATATTACCCAAGCAAACTTTTAGCATGTGAGTGTAACCCTAAAAGTTTTTGGCTCCATCTCTAGTTCTATCAAGAAACAAGGGGAGCATGAGTTATATTAAAGAAACTACTGAAGAAATTAAAATAAAAAACATTCCGTGTTAGTATGTTTAAAGTTTACCTAAATTACGATATAATTAATTATAAAATGTCATATTTTTTATTTTTTTACAATCAAAAGTTCATTGTATATTGACCGGTAAGGAAAAAAATTAATAATTATGGAACTAAAAATGGATTTACAGCTGCAATTTGCTCTTTTAAAACTAATAAATGTTAAAACCATTATTCAAAATTATTTAAAAATATTTAACCCACAAACGTTTATCCAGGTCAAATCGGCATTGTTGTTAATTAATCTTTTTTAGACTAAATTATACAGTATAATTTACTCAAAATTTTTAACTGTTTATTTTACTGAAAATAAGGTAATTGAATTTTACTGAAAATAAAGTAATTGAAGTTTAGGACGTAAATCAAGATCCACCATAAATCATTTATCAATTGACACTCAGGAAAACATGCTAAAATTAAATTGAGATTATTTATTTGCCTTCTTCCGTGTCACAAATGGTAGAATGATTGACTCCCATGCTAGAGGGCGCCTGTTGGATCCCACTTTCAGGATACTAATTATAATCTACTAAGAAACTTTCCTCTCCTTGAATAGGGCAATGCCCATGAGTTGCGATTTATTTTAACAACTTTAATTTCGAATTATAACTTGAAAAGCCGTATGTATAATACTATCTCTGAAAGAAACTACTAAAAAGCTGCTTTAAAATCAAAGATATATTCCAGTTATAAAGATTATATAAAATACCTTCCAGACCCCACGAAAACCGGAGTTTCAGTCGCCATTTCGAGGAGGGGAATTAAGTCGACATTTCTTTTGTACAAACTTCTTGTTGATTTCAAGATTGTTATAAAGAATCCCGCCATCTTTAAAAAGGAAAAAAAAAAAGCTATTATATGGAAAAAGAATCTACCGTTACTAGTATGGAATAGGAAGTTAATTGATACTGAAAGTTGTTAGCATTGCTATAATAAAACTTACTTCTTGAGAAGTGACAAACGCTCCTGTGAATATCTTCATAATTTTAAATCCTCTCCCCGTTAGCTCTTTAACAACATCATTGGTAATTATTCCGATTTCGAGGTTGGTCGTTCCTCCGAGGTTGTTAATCAGTAATATAATCTCCTCCTAGAAATCAATCAGAAATGTAAACTTATAGAGTACATTTTGTCCTTCCGCAAAGCAGTGGGAAAGAAAACAAGAAATCGATAAATTATTTTTAGGTTTAAATTGAAAGAAGAAATAAAATAAAAATATCCTAGAAATAACAGCGAAACTTGCAGAGAGTCTAGTTGAAATTGTTCTTTCTGCAATGTACAAGGTTTTACAGATCGAAAGGCAACTATTGTCTTCCTAAATTGACAAAATGCTTTCTTTAATTTTTTTTCCTTCTTGGCAAGAACTAATTTGTGGTTTCAACTTTCAAGTGTAGTTCCTCTCCTCGATTTGGGCAATGATCGTGAGATGTGAACTTTTTTAATTAAAAAGAATAATACTTAAAAAAAAAAAAATTACGAACAGATAGTTTATCTCCAGGGCGCGCACTAAAAAAAAAACAAAACAAAAGAGAGAGAGAGAATTGAAATCTTGATCTCGCAATCAGGATAGCTTTTACAACACTTGCTGAAGAGGATAGACTTAATGCATTTAATGAGACTGAAAATTTTTTAAAATGTGAAATTATTTTCAAATATAAAATAGAATATATAATATAAATAAATAAAAATTCGTGAAATAATACTAAACACAAAATTTTAAAGTACATTATCAAAATTCGTAATCAAATTTGAATGTTAATTAAAAATATTTCAAAATGCAAATTAGAATGTTTTAAAACAATACAAACACTTCTTTACAAATTTTAATATATATATATATATATATATATATATATATATATATATATATATATATATATATATATATATATATATATATATATATATATATATATATATATATATATATATATATATATATATATATATATATATATATATATATATATATATATATATATATATATATATATATATATATATATATATATATATATATATATATATATATATATATATATATATATATATATAAACAAACCCCATGGTTCAGGTCAATTCTTGATTCCGACTCTTTATCCATCATATGATTGATCATAAGCTGGACAGTTTCTTTACATGACATCATTTCCACGTTCCTAACTCCTGCTTCACCGTGAACACCCAATCCTAATGCCATTTCGTTCTCCTTCAGAGTAAATGAAGGGGCTTTTGAGCCCGGTAAAGAACAGGGCGAGAGACATATCCCAATTGTACCTGTTAAGCAAGTGTATTAATTATTTATTTGCTTGTTTTTGGAAACTTGTTTTTATTGTTTAAATATTCACTTTTACATTTTATTTGGTGTTTATAAGCGCAAAAAATCAAAAGTGCCTAATACATGTTAAACATAGTTAATTTTAAAATTTGATGTTGCCATCCTTAATCTTGATTTAGGGTGCATTTTGAAATACCATAATCTACTTTAAAGCAATTATATTCAGATTTCTAATATCCCCCCTTAAATCCCTTTCCTCCAGGAAGTCTAAAAGGATATCCTTGGAGGTCTGTGACGAATTCTACCAGAAATAAAGACTAATTTCCTTGCCTCAAATTTGAGAAATAACTTTATTTTATGAATTTTTACATATTTTCACAATATTTAGTGCATCATTTGTTTCATTTCAGGGGAAAAAATCTATATATTTTCAAAGGGCTCACATGGTTTCGATAAAGAATAAATAAATAGTTTCCAATATGGTTAAAAAAAAAATTAATAAAATAAACATTAAGAAATTTTACAAGAAAAAAACAATTTTTACAATTCTCAATTTGTGAAGTAGGTAAAGTATTCATTTAAGTGTAAACTTTGTAAATCGAATTTAATTTCCTTGAATAATTTTTTAATGAAGGTATTAATATATGAACAGCATAATATTAGTCTTATGAGCCACACACCAGAAACATCTAAAATTGGACTTTCCATATATGTTATATAAAGCACATTTTAGATTGTTATTGGTGTGTTAGTTATAAGACTTGATTAATTATATCAAATTATACATATACAAAGTAATGAAATCAAATAAAAGATTTGTCTGCAGTAAATTATAATGCAACCGCTTGGGATCTTTTTAATTATATGGCCGGTTGTTTCTTTTACACCAGCGTAAACCAACCGGGGTCCACATGAACCCCCAAGGGATCATAGGAACTTCGAGAGGGTCCTCAAGGAAAATATTTTATTTTGGGGGTCCGTAATATGAGCTAAGTCTTAGCTATATGAGTATATGTGGGTCCACATAAGTAAAATTAGGACTCAGTGGGTCCACATGCGTAAAGTTTGGACTCAGGGGGTCCACAAGCTAAAAAAGATTGGGATCCCCTGATTTACACATATTCGGACACCAGGTAAAAAAAATTAAATTGAAAGCAATGAAAAGAGACTGGTATGTATTTTAGTTTTTTGAGCTTTACATGTAATTTAATATATATTACCATACTTTATTTCTTTATGTAATTTAATATATATTACCAATTTTACCATACTTTATTTCTTTATAACAATAGTGTTCGATTCCTTTCAAAATGTCAAATGTCCTTTCAAATCGGCATGTTATTAATTAAAAAGATCCAACACTTGTTCTTTCAATTCAAATAAACGCTACTATGATGATGATAGTAACGTCATTCTAATCTTAGTCCATCGAAAACAACATGCAAAGTACGCTAAATCTAAATCAATTGACGAATCATAGACTGAAAATTGCTTGAAATCAAGGTTTCTTCATGGAACTTACAAAGTACCGTTATCCAGACTTTCATAACATTGGATTACATTACTTAGTACATATTTTTTTTTACTTTAATGATACCGATCGTATATTCTTAAGAACCATGAAAGTTTACCCATATTTTTGGTTACTTCTTCAAGGGTGAGAAGAATTTGATCCATTGGTTCTCCAGACTCTGCAAGAGCCCCAGCAATCTTATGAACTAAAATTGTTCCAGATAAACCTCTTCTTCCAGCACTTCTGTCCGGTAAAGTCAATGCACAGTCCTCACCAACTATTACAATTTCAACCTGATATATATATATATATATATATATATATATATATATATATATATATATATATATATATATATATATATATATATATATATATATATATATATATATATATATATATATATATATATATATATAAATTTAAATAAGATACTGGTACTACTTCTACTACTACTACTACTACTACTACTACTACTACTACTACTAATAATAATAATAATAATAAATAATAATAATAATAATAATAATAACAATTTAAGGGAATGCCATTTACCTTGATGCCATCATTGACAGCCCATTCACGAGCCAATCCAAAGTTGATTCTGTCTCCGGTGTAATTCGTCACTATGAGAATGATTCCCTCAGGCTCGAACAGATTCACGGCTTTTATAGCAGCGTAAATGGCTGAAGCTGGCGGTGATGCGAAGATTGCCCCACAAATAGCTCCTGATGAGAAATAAATTTGGATAACTAGCTAAAAAATGAATAGAATAAAATAAAATAAAGTAAAATGTTTTGTACAGAAACCGTAATTGAAATGCAATGAACTTTCTTGGAAAATGATTTGCGTATTTAAACAAAATTAAGATTTATAAAATACAAACATGTAAAATTATTATTATTATTTTTTAAAATTATCAAAAGTTCATTTACGTTCTTATTTACATTTTTACATAACA
>SEYY01001212.1:0-5000 GCA_009176605.1 Armadillidium nasatum
CCTAGTAGGCTCATATATATATTATATGATTTGAAATTTTGAAAAATTACTTGGAAATAATAAATTTGGCACTTAAATGGCTCCATTTGCCTGAGATTAGTCTTTGAGCAAGTTTCTTATAAATGTCTCTATTTCCTTATGTTCTTAAAGATTATCCTTTCTTAAACTCTCTTGCCTATAATATCTTAGATTAGCTAACTTACATCACCTAAGAAAACAATTCAGCATGTAGCCTAATAATAACAAAACACTTATGCGGTAGGCTCAGACCTTTAAATACAAATATTATAAGACTCATATGGCTTACTTAGGCCTACTGAGTCTGTTAAAAACCAAAAACCATAATTTTGAAACGAACACTAAGCTAGTAATTACATAAAGCCTCTGCCTTGGCCTATGTTATGATTAGGATAAACCCGAAATTGACCGAAATGGTAAATTGCAATAATTGCAATAATAATAGACAAAAGAAAATAGGAACTTGCAATAAAACCGTTCAATAGTAAGTCTAAAAATTTAACCGCTGCATTTAAATTTGAATTGTAAACATATGCAATTTTCGAAATGTATAAAAACTTTGGGAGCTGAATTATGTTTATTTAAAGACCTGTCTTGAAAGAGAAGGGTCGGAATTAGCGTCAAAATTATATAATTTAGGAGACATACTACGATTTTTTTCTATGATTGTTGGTATACATTTGAGTAGAAGTCAATTGAAAAGTTAGTGAGAAACATGTGAATAAGAATAATATATAACCTCATATCTTTTACTTATGAATTTTTAAGACTTGCGCAACGAACGAAAGAAAAAAAAAAATAAAAAAATAAAAAATAAAAAAATATATAATATATATAGATATATATATTATATATATTATATTATATATTATATATATATATATATATATTTATAATATTATATTATATATATATAACCTATATTTATAGATATATATATAATAATATATATATATATATAATATATATATATTTAATATAAGTTATTTTATATATATATTATTATAGGTGAAACAGAGTGCCATATCACAAAAAACAAACCAACTTTATAAACCTTATAATTTCTCCAATATAAAGAAAACAAAATAAACAAAAGTATACACAATAGATAAAATAGTGAAAGCATATAAATAGTTTTTATAATTTAAAATTAGCAAATTTTATGTAACTCACCCACCTTTTACAGTAAATATCTAAAGCCAGAATTCAAAATTAAAGCAGTGTTATAGGTTTCAATAATTTAACAAAAAATATCGTTGGACGTTGATTAATTTTTTCCCAGCCCAAAAAGATATTTAAATTTATACCGATTTAAATTTTTCTTTTTAAAGTTCTCATGATTTTGTGAAGTTAAAAATATGAAGACAGTGAAGTTATTTAAAAAACAAAAATAAAAAAATCCAATGCAAAATAAAAAAATCACGTAAAAAATCATCTGATTTTTGTAATTTGATTTTTATTATGCCATTCCTTTCAATTTGCAAAACATTTTTTCATTCAAAATTTTTAATAGGTATGTGTGGTAAGAATCAAAATAAAGGAAATTAAGTATGTCCGTCATTTTCTCCTTTTTACAGATTTGATTAGTGTATTTTTTCTCTGGTTTCTCTTTTCTCTACTATGATTTACTGTAATTTTAGATAAAACTGTGTTTGTTTTGATGAGTGATTGTATGCATAACATCAGCGATGAGCGATTACATTTACGTTGAATTTTCATTAAAGATTTTGTTGCATTTATTTTATTGGTTTTCTTTTAGTCTTCCCAGAAAGACACTGTTTGTGAATACCATAAGTGTTTTAGTATTAATATTAGTATTTTATTTTTATTTTTATTTTTAATCCAATCGTTCTGTCATCTTAGGAACTCGAGGTGTGTAATAATTTACAGAATGAATTTAATACTGAAAAAGAAATTAATAAGAACATGAGAATATAGAGATTGAAGTCACAATGGTTTATTAAGATTTGTCCCAGTCAAAAAAGGGAAATGTTACCTTTCACTATGAATGGCGCGTCTCATAAACAACTTTTCACATGTAACTAATCAAGCCAACCATACAATTATGCAAGCAACCCATGGTGAGCTAATTGAGATCAAGTAAAAAGAACTTGCATCTATATTATCAATGAATGACATTTTGAAAACCTGAAATCCCATCAAAGAAAGTTTTACAAGGAAAATATCCCCAGTTCTGTAGCCTATTAAAGAGCTATGGTTTTCAAAACCAAAATCATTCTTATTACTGTGTTATGTACTGCTTTCAGCATAATATCTTTTCTTAGAAAAGTAGTCTAAACCTGTGTACAGTACTCAAAATTATATGGTCTAACATAACCATTATAGCTTATTAACTATCTTGCACTTTTATAATTAATATTACAATTTATTATTCCTAGCTTTCTGTTAATTTTATTCCTAGTTTTAAGTACTATTTCTTCGCTTTCAAACTATTACTGATAATCACACTCAAATCTTTTTATTTTATCCACAGATTTGAGTCATTCGTATATAATTCAAAATTGAAATTCTCATTAGAATAGCTGATGTGAAGAGCCTTACACATTTTATTATTAAAATCAATTTGCTACTTTTTAGCTCTACTTAGTTCTATTTAAATTATACTGAATAATCATACTTCTCTCAATATTTTTCATATTTACTATTTAACTTAGTAGCATCAGAAAACTTAGAAACTTTATATCCTTATTCAAATATCTAATATAAATTAAGAATAGGAGAGGTCCCAGTACAGAACCTTGAGGAATCCCATTTTTACTTTACTCCCATTAATGATTCATTATTATTTAATACTACACAATGTTAATATTACACAATGTCTCTTATCATGTAATGTCCTGTATCCAGTTACTAATAACCACTTTTAAATCGTATTGAGATAATTTGGAAATCAGTCTTTTATGGAGTACCTTATCAAAAGCTTTGGTAAAATATCAGCTGAGCCCTTTGTCAATGCAGTCAGAAATATTCTCTTTAATTTCAAAAGATTTTTCTGATATGATTTACTTTTCCTAAAACCTTGTTGAGAATCACAAAATCATATCAACTAAATGTTTCTCTTTGAATTTTTAATATTTTTTCTAGAACTTTTTCTACTAATAAGGTTAAACTAATTGGCCTATAGTTTCCAAAATCATCCATGCTACCTTATACATTGGTACCACAAAACAATTTTCTAATCTTATGGTATCTCACAATAATTAAGAGGCCTATTAAATATTAAATATAAATCATATTCAATAATATAACTACCTACCTTTAGGATTCTTCCATGTGTACCATCAAGATCTCTATACTTTTAATCAATATGCTGAAGTAAATCTTTAATCGCTTATACATTAAGAGATGCAGAACTGTCTCTACTCTGCTATCTGTTTTAACTTTATTAAACTTTTTATCTGTAAACACTGATGCAAAATAGGTATTAAAAATATTGACTAATTTTTTATCAGAGCTAACCACTTTATCCATTATCTTAAGACTAAGCTTTTTGTTATTATTATTATTAAATTTATAAAAACTGAAAGAATTTCTTCAGATCTTTATTATTTATTAATGCCAAGTTCCTTTCTAACTTTTTAAATCATAGAAAAAGAGTGAAATATATATATCTAGATTCTTACTCATTATCAAAGATTTCTAACTCTATATTGGAGAAGTGACTACTATCCTATACAAAGAAATTGATTTCACTCTCATGCTGAAAGGGTGGAAAAGATAAGTACACATGCAATAATTTTGATTCTATACTAGTTTTATTACTGATATTCAAAATGTATCAGTAACTGGAGTGATATCTGAAGTAAATTTCTTAGAACTTATTTACAATATAAGAATCTTTGGAAAAAAAAAAAGTAAACTAGTAATTATTTAAAGGGAAAATGTTTTTAAGGAAGGAATTTTTGAGTGTTCAAACTGACAATGAGTGATGTCCTGTTGTTTTACTGATGTGGTTTTATTCTTTATTATTATTAGTTTTATTTTTCTAGAATTGAGAAATTTGCAGAGATGTAGGGAAGTAGTTATTGGCATCATATTAGTGAAAGAAATGAACAGGGAAAATAAGTAAGGAAAGAGGTTTAAGCTGAAAAGTTCCTAAGTACTGGCTGGTCAAATGGTAGGTGACATTGAATTGTGCAAATAAATGTGAGATTAAAGAAAGAATGGTCTCATAATAGAGTAACAAGTGTGTTAAGGAATATAAATTAATTACGTAAAGGCACTTCATATAAGGATAGGTTTCTTAATATTGTCATATTTATAAATGATGTGAAGTGTGAGTAGCTTATAATTATTAATCTAAAATTAACGCAAAACTGACTGCTTATTAAAGCTTTACTGATACTTTGTTTTGGTAGAATTTCTCTTATGATTCCAAAATAAAGCTCTTATGTATAACTTCATTTTTTACAAGCAATAATTTTAGTGATAGGAGGAAGAGGAGGAAGATTCATTTAAGATACCATTGTTTTGATTATCATTTAAGGAAAAAAAGAATAAATTATTATTGTTGTTATCTTTATTATTATTAATTAAAAATATTATTTTCCAGAATTTTTAAAGAATTTTATTACAGTAAGATAAAATTTATAATCTACCAGTTGGAGTTTAAAATCTATTTGAAAATATTTTAGTTTTTAATAAATCCCTCTTCGTCTTTCAATGGTTTGTATTGTTTGATATATATATATATATATATATATATATATATATATATATATATATATATATATATAATATATATATATATATATATTATATATATATATATATATATATATATATATATATATATATATATATATATATATATATATATAATATATATATATATTATAATAATATATATATATATATATATATATATATATATAGTTCGGGTAATAAATAATTTATGACTTTTTGGGGTAAAAAAATGACTACCATATTTAATCTGAAGTACTTTATTTACTTTTCATGCT